>MU674720.1:0-11495 GCA_026770625.1 Nicotiana glauca
TTCGGACCTAAATAGCTAAAGTTGGAAGTTATGAACTTTGAAATGAAAATCATGAGTTTTGAGGCTCGATTCTATATAAATGATGTTATTTTGGCGATTTGATCACGCGAGTAAGTTCGTAGGATGTTGTTGGAGTTATGTGTATGTTTGGATTAGAGCCCCGAGGGCTCGGGTGAGTTTTGAGTAGGTCCCGGGAGGCCTTAGGCTTAAATATCAAGTGTGGCAGTGTAGCAGGTCCCACGCGGCCGCGGTGCATGTCTGTGCTGTCCGCGTGGGCGGGGTCAGAAAAGTCGTTGGTTTAAGTTTAACCAGCGCGGCCACACATCAAATCAGTGCGGTCCGCACTGGAAGCCACGCGGCCACAGCGCATTTCTGTGCGGTCCGCGTGGCTAGGTTCAGAGAAGCCAGGTGCAGGTCCACCAGCGCGGCCGCGCACCAAAGCAGTGCGGTCCGCGCTGGGTAGGTTCAGAGAACCAATTTTCTTCCCTTTTCGGTGTGTCCGCGTGGCATTTTTGTGCGGTCCGCGCCAGCCTTCAGTAAAGTATATAAATCCAAAATTTTCATCTATTTTACACTTTTTCAAAAATCCAAAACATAAGAGGCGATTTTCCAAACGATTCTTCTTCTTCAAAACGATTGGTAAGTGATTTCTAATTTATTTTCTTCACTCCTTAACACTGTAACATGATTTCAACTTAAATCAAGGATTTTTCATAAAAAAGGGGATTGGGGGTTTGGTTAAGGATTAGGGTTTTCAAAAAAAATGGGAAGTTGGACCTCAATTTGGGATCCGATTACAAAACTAATCATATAATTGGAATCATGGGGGAATGGGTAACCGAGTTTTATTTCGAACCTCGGGTTTTGACCACGTGGGCCCGAGGGCATTTTGGGAAATTTTGAGTAAAACTTTAGGAAATTCGTTTTCATGCATTCAAGTTGATTCAATTAGCATTTGTTGATGCATTCAAGTAATTTGTGACTAGATTCGAGCGGTTTGGTGGTGAATTNTTAGATGATTTGAAACTCTTCTAAGCTAATAAATGATAACTGCATAATATGAAGAGTTTGAGGATAAATCAGGAAATATTAACACTTCGGAGTGTTGGCTCGAAGGATAACTACCATTGAGTAATAGATGAAAGTATTAAAAGGAGTTGTGATTGATCCCTTGCCGGGATTTTGGTATAAATTGAATACTCCCTTGCCGGGATTTTGGTATAAATTGAATACTCCCTTGCCGGGATTTTGGTATAAATTGAACACTCCCTTGCCAGGATATTTGAGTTGTTAAATATATTCCCTCGTTGGGACTTTTGTATTTTTGATGTTACTCCCCTCGCACCTGAGTTGCGAATGATGTTGGGTGAGTTTTGTTGGTAAATGTTGAGTATCAGGTTGCACGCCGCAACGGTACTAAATGTTGAGGATCGGGTTGCACGCCGCAACGGACTAATTGTCGAGGATCGGGTTGCACGCCACAACGGTGTTAAATATTGAGGATCGGGTTGCGCGCCGCAACTTGAATATGGACTGAGTATATTGTTATGTTTGTTGAGTTTTCCGATATTTCTTTATCAGTTATTATTTGCTCAGTTTCACTCTTGTTAGCCGATTTCTGTATTTGAACTGTTGTACCCCCAACATGCTTCCCTCCCCTTTTAACTGTTTAGATTAGCGTATTCTCCTGTTATTATATATATCCATACAGGTTGTTTGTGGTAGGTCCTGTCTAGCCTCGTCACTACCTCGTCGGGGTTAGGCCAAACACTTACCAGCACATGGGGTCGGTTGTGCTGATGCTACACTTCTGTGCCTTTTTGTGCACATCTCAGGAGGCAGCTTACGGACCGCTGCAGCAGTTCTAGACCGGGAGCCGACCTTCAGTCCAGAGACTCTCAGGTAGCTTAGCTGACGTCCGCGGGCTCGGAGTCTCCTCTATGTCACTTCAGTTTGTTTATTTGTATCGAGATAGACTCTTGTGTATTTTCTTTCGGACTGATGTTTTTAGTACCTCTTAGTAGTCTATGAGTGGTGACACCAGATACTGGGTAGAGTTATATTTTAAACTTCCGTATTATGATATCGTTTTTGTTAAAAGTTTTCCGCATATTTTAAGTATTTATTCCAGTTTATCATATTGTTCTAGATAAAAAATTTGTGAAATATTTAAATAGTTGGCTGGCCTAGCTCCGATAGTAGGCGCCATCACGACCCCGGTGGTGGGAAAATTCGGGTCATGACAATAATATCATCAAGCCTCTAAGGACATCCCATCATATCATCTCGGCCACCGTGGGCATACTCATCAATGTATACCAGCTGATCAGGTGGTGGTGCGTATATAGTGCCATAACCTTCCCTCATACCCCGTATATATATATATATATATATATATATATATATAATGCCATCTGGTCATGGGTCAATGTACATGTATAAATGAATGCAATGCATGAGAAGTACGTCGATAAGATCTCTCAGAACGTCATAAGACCATTATGCCTTTGATAAATATCATGAAATAACCTTTATCAACTTAATTATTTTCTAAGACCCATGAATAGATGATAGAATAATAGGACACATAGGGAATCAAGAACATAGACATCTCTAGTATTTCTATGAATAGAGTCATTTATGGAAGTTGTGCATTTGCTCATTTCGTTTGTATCGTATGGATCATGCCAAAAGGAAAGAAGGGATAATCTTAATATACCTAAGCCGATTCTCTTGACAATCCCTATAACACAATTCAATTGCGGCAAATTATGTAACGGCAGATCGAAGTAGGGTAAAATCCATATGATATTCTTAAGAAAAATTGCACCGTACTCCCTTAGAATTGCAATTCTCACTTTGCTAAGTAGTCTTTTATGAATTTTGTAACAAATTACATTTCTATCACTTTGTTTGAGCTTGATGAAGCATTTTCATCCGTTACTAAATAAGTGTGACCATCTTCATCTGTGAATTAAAGATATTCTTAAGTCTTGGTAGTGTGGGCCTCACTTTGTAAGACTTGGCCACCAAAATTCCTCCAATTTAGAAACATTGCAACTGTGATCTAAGAGTCATTACTTCCTAAAGCCTTGTCTGCCGCATTAAGGCTTATCCAAAAGTCTTAAATAATTAGTTAATATTCCACTAAAACTACTAATTACCCAATTATCAACATAACAAAGAATTATCTCAAATTACTTAAAATACTACTCACTTTTAACACTTTTTATACACCTTACTATCATGGTCATGTGGTACCTTATATAGCACTAGTCCATAAATACGGGGTATTATAGCTTGGACCATATTTTATCCCAAATTGACAATCACCAACGAAACTCATTTTCTTTAACTTGTTTATCCTCTAACCTTCACGTCACTTACTTATCACTTGTTATAAACAACATAAATACTTATAACCTAAAAAAGAATCTCATTACCGAGTCTACGTCGATTATTTACGACAAAACTTTAACGTACAAAAATGCGGGATATAACATCTCATTTTCGAGTTTATATCAATTTACTTATGAATTTCCCCTCTATCCCCGTATGTTGATTCATCCCTTACTTCTTTAGACACTGATGTATAGAACAATTAGAAATTCATAGAAGCTCTTGACTTATGGGGTTCCGGGTCTTGGGAGAGTTTGTGTATATCTCTAGAGTTGACTATTATTTATGCCGAGCGGCATCTCTGACGTTATTTAAACTATTCGTTACTGTAGTTTTTAACTTTTATGTTTTCATATCATCAGTTCGCAAATGTTAGGCTTACCTAGTCGTAGAGGCTAGGTGCCGTCACAATAACTCACGGAGGGAGAATATCGATCGTGACAAGTTGGTATCAGAGCTCTAGGTTTATAGGTGTAGTGAGTCACAAGCAGGTTTAGTAGAGTCTCGCAGATTGGTGCAGAGACGTTCATATTTATCTTCGGGAGGCTATGGAACTGTTAGGAACATTGCACTTCTATTATTTCCTTATCGTGCGAAATTTGTTGACTTCAAAATTTTAAAACTCCCGTGTTCTTTTCTCTCACAGATAGTGAGGACACGTACAACTGGAAATGACCAGGCACCCGCCCCCTACTAGAGCCACCAGAGGCCGGGGCTGGGGTAGATGCCGAGGATGTCCATGAGGTGCAACCAGAGCAGCCCCACGAGCTGCCACAGAGGATCCGCCAGTAGCTCTAGTTGGAGCACAGGAAACTGAGATGCCTATTACTACTAATACACCAACTCTTCACGAGACTCTTGCACAATTCATGAGCATGTTCAATACTCCAGCTCAGGTTGGAGGAGGAGCACAGACTCTTGTCACCCATACCCCAGAGCAGTGGGTCCAGGTCGATCAGATTCTAGAGGTTATGCCGGTGTCACCTGTAGCCCTAGTTTAACCTGTGGGTAGGGCATCAGTTTCTGAAGAGGAGCAGTGTAGGATCAAGAGGTACAAAAATTACACCCTCCTACCTTCAGTAGCCCAGCGTCAGAGGATGCTCAGGGATTTTTGGAGGAGTGCCACCGTATCCTCCGTACTATGGGCATAGCAGAGTCGAGTGTGGTTTTTCTTTTCACTGCATTTCAGCTTAGAGGAACAACCTACCAGTGGTGGCATGCTTATGAGTTGGACAGTCTGGCTGAGGAAATTTCCCTTACATGGACTCAATTCTCGAATATGTTTTCGAGAGAGTATGTTCCTCAGAGCCTCAAAGATGCATGGCGCGCCGAGTTTGAGCAGTTGCGCCTGGGGGCTATGACTGTGTCCGAGTACGTAGTTCATTTTAGTGATTTGGCTAGACATGCACTAACCTTGGTTTCTACAGTTCAAGAGAGGGTCCGTTAATTTATTGAGGGGCTCTATCCCAGCATCAAGACTAGCATGGCCCAGGAGTTAGAGATGGATATATCGTATCAGTAGGTTGTGACTATTGCTAGGAGAGTGGAGGGCAAGCTTGCTCAGGAGAGAGATGAGAGGGAGGCCAAGAGGTCTTGAGAGTCTGGTTCTTATTCTGGTGCTCGTGCCCCAGCTGCAGTTCGACATGGTAGGGGCTATGTGACCTAGAGGCCTAGAATTTGAATTCCGCGGGGGCACCACAGCCTTTAGATATGCCAATATCAGCAACAAAGTTTGATATTCTAATTCTTTGAAAATATAATAATTATGATACATATCATGAAAATACAAATTCAATATTTACTAACATAACTAATTTGGTACTGACATAACATTATCCGCTCGTACTTGAACTCATTGTATTTATATATGCAAATCTTTCAAAGTTTGAACTTTAATGTGTAAATTCTTGTAAAGAATATCCAATGTGAAACTAGCTAATTAGATTAATTAGTTAAATGATTAGGTATCACTAATTAGAATTGAGAAAGTATGTATCTTCCTAATGCATAGAAAATCATAGGCCACTTACAAATTTCCATGTGGAAAACACATAGGAAATTATCCAAGTTATTTGCATTTTACTATCATCAAAAGGTAAACTTTATTGATAATTATGTGGATCCAACTGCACTTCCATTCTTGTAAAAACAATATGTTTAACTTCCCCACAATGTTTGGTTCTTTAATTTACATCTTTAGATTTTCCTCCTAGATGAATAGGAGATAAACTTTTAAAGAAAGAGAAAGTTCTAAGCAAGAAGGAATTTGGAAAAGAATAAAATAAATTAATACTAAACTAATTCAAAAAAGATAAAAGAAAAAAATAAACCAATTGACTATTAATGGTTTAACAGTAAGGTAACAAAAAGGGAGTAGTAAGTATCGTTGAATTAAGAACAAGAAACAAAGAAGAAATTTTATAAAAAAAGGATAGTTTGCTGCAGATGGGGTTCGACCCCAGCTATATTGATGCAGTAAGAAACTTCCACTGTGTACTAATACCAGTCCGCCCATGCAACATTTTTTGTTTTTAGGGGTCCGAGAAAAATATATAAGGGGTCCTTACGATATAGATAAATGTATAGAATAGATATATACAACATTTTTGCCGAGGCTAACGGGGTCCCGTGACCCCTAAACCCTAGTGTAGGTTCGCCTCTGATGTGAGTTGCCCCGTACATTCAGCTCTTCCAATTGCCAGTGGTATTCCAGCTACTCCTTGGCCCCAGGAGCTTATTATGCACTGCCAGTATCTAGTGCGCCTCCTGCATGGGGTGCTTTCAGTGGTCAGTCTAGCAGACCTGGCCCAAGCGAGCCACAAAAGACACGCCCTCCCAAAGTTTGTTTTGGGTGTGGTGACACTCGCCATATGGTGAGGGATTGCCCTAGAATTAGGAGGGGGGCTCTTTTATAGACTTCTCAGGCACCGTGCCCTCCACCAGGTCCTCAAGCTATGGTTACATTACTAGCTATTACTCCACCTGCTTAGCCAGCTCGAGGTGGAGGTCAAGGAGGTAGAGGTCACCCTAGAGGGGGAGGCTAGGCCAAATAATATGCCCTTCCTGCTTGTAGAGTCAATTACTTTCGACTCTATCATTACAAGTATTGTTCAGGTCTATAATAGAGATACATCAGTTTTATTTGATCTAGGCTCCACTTATTCCTATATGTCATCTTATTTTGCTCCATATTTGGGCGTAGCCCGTGATTCTATGAGTTCTACTGTTCATATATCTACACACGTGGGAGATTCTATGGTTGTTGACCGTGTGTGTTGGTCGTGTTTGATTGATATTAGTGGTTTTGAGACCATATCTTATTTATTTTTGCTAAATATAGTAGATTTTGATATTATCTTGGGCATGGATTGATTGTCTCCCCATTATGCTATTCTAGATTGTCACACCAAGACCGCGCCCGCTAGCTATGCCAGGCTTACCATGATTAGAGTGGAGGGGTACTTTAGATTACACTCCCACCAGAGTAATTTCATTTCTTAAAGCTCAACGAATGGTTGAGAAGGTGTGTGACACATATCTAGCTTATGTGAGGGATGTCAGTATTGATACCCTTACAGTTGAGTCAGTCCTAGTAGTGAGGGATTTCCAAGTTGTATTTCCAGCTGATCCTCTGGGCATGCGGCCTGACAAAGATATCGACTTTGGTATTGATTTGTTGCTGGGCACTCAGCCCATCTCTATTCTTCCCTGTCGTATGGCTCCTCCTGAGTTGAAGGAGTTAAAGGAACAATTATAGGAATTTCTTGATAAGGGTTTCATTCGGCCTAGTATGTCACCTTGGGGTGCTCTTGTCTTGTTTGTGAAGAAAAAGGGTAGTTCTATGGTATGTGCATTGATTATTGCCAGTTGAACAAAGTCACAGTGAAGAACATTTATCCTTTTCCTCGTATTGATGACACATTTGACCAAGTACAGGGCGCCATAGTGTTTTCCAAGATTGACTCGCGTTTAGGTTATAATCAGCTAAAGATTCAGGAGCTAGATATCTCGAAGACTGCTTTTAGGACTCGGTATGGTCATTACGAGTTCCTTGTGATGTCATTTGAGCTGACCAACGCCCCAGCAGCATTTATGCATTTGATGCACAGTGTATTTCGGCCCTATCTTGACTCTTTCATCATTGTATTTATTGATTACATTCTGGTGTACTCTCGGAGTCGGGAGGATCATGAGCAACACCTGAGGAATGTGCTTCAGACCTTGAGGGAAAAGAAATTATATGAAATGTTCTCAAAATATGAGTTCTGGTTGGATTTAGTGGGCATTTTTGGGTCATGCAGTGTCGAGCGAAGGGATCAAGGTGGATCCGAAGAAGGTGAAGCAGTGCAGAGTTGGCCCAGACCATCCTCAGCTACGCAGATTTGGAGTTTTCTTGGTTTGGCAGGGTATTAGTGTCAATTTGTTAAGGGATTTTCATTTATTGCAGCACCTATGACCAGGCTGGGCTAGAAGGGTGCTCCATTCAGGTGGATGGAGTAGTGCGAGGAGAGCTTTCAAAAGCTCAAGACAACCTTGACTATAACGCCATAACCTCAGTATTGGTATTGCCTACAGTTTCGGGGTCTTAAACTATTTATTATGATGCGTCGCCAATCGGTCTCGCTGCGGTGTTGATGCAGGACCGTAGGGTGATTGCCTACGTGTAGACAACTGTAGGTTCATGAAAAGAACCACTGTATCCACGACTTTGAGTTAGCAGCTATTGTTCATGCCTTGAAGTTTTGGTAGCAATATTTGTACGGTGTCCCTTGTTAAATTTACACTGATCACCGGAGTTTGTAGCATTTGTTCAAGCAGAAGGATCTTAATTTGTATCAGCGGAGGTGGTTAGAGCTGCTTAAGTATTATGATATCACTATTTTTTACCATCCTGGGAAGGCCAATATAGTGGCCAATGCCTTGAGTCACAGGGCGGGAGGTTTGGGGAGCTTAGCATATTTACTAGTAGCAGAGAGACCATTGGCATTGGATGTTCAGGCCCTGGCCAACCAGTTTGTTAGATTGGATATTTCTAAATCGAGTTGAGTTTTGGCTTTTGTGGTCTCTCAGTCTTCTCTTTATGATCATATCAGGGAGCGTAAGTATGATGACCCCTATAAGTAAACACAATATTGTGTTGCAATGTAGATGGGTTGCGTGAGTTGATTCTCTAGAAGGCTTAAAGTTCGCGGTACTCCATTCATCCGGGTGCCACGAAGATGTATCAGGACTTGAAGCAACATTATTAGTGGCGTAAAATGAAGTAGGATATACTGGAATATGTAGCTCGATGTCTAAATTGCCAGCAAGTGAAGTATGAGCATCAACGACCAAGTGGATTGCTTCAGAAGTTAGAGATTTTGAAGTGCAAATGGGAGAGGATCACTATGGATTTCATTGTTGGACTCCCACGGACTCAACAAAAGTTTGATGCAGTTTGGGTAATTGTGGATAGGCTGACCAAGTTAATTCATTTCATTCCTATGATGATTACTTATTCTTTCGAGCAGCTAGCTTGAGTTTATATCTATGAGATTGTTAGGCTTCATGGCGTGCTGGTATCTATCATCTCTAACCCTAGTGCACAGTTTACGTTACGATTTTGGAGGTCCGTACAACAGAAGTTAGGTACTCGGGTTGAGTGAAGCACAATATTTCACCCCAGACGGACGGACATTCCGAGCGCACTATTCAGATTCTAGAGGATATGCTCCGTGCATGTGTGATGGAAATTGGAGGTTCTTGGGATTAGTTCTTTCCACTTGCGGAATTTGCCTACAAGAATAGTTATTAGACTAGCATTCAGATGGAACTGTATGAGGCTTTGTATGGTAGGCGGTCTCGATCATTAGTGGGTTGGTTCGAGCCGGGCGAGGCTTGATTATTGGGTACAGACTTGGTTCAGGATGCTTTGGAGAAGGTAAAGGTGATTTAGTATAGACTTCGTATAGCCCAGTCCAGATACAAGAGTTATGCGAATCATAAGGTTCGCGATGTTGCATTCATGGTTAGAGAGCGGGTCTTGCTCCGGGTTTCACCTATGAAGGGCGCCATGATGTTCAGAAAGAAGGTCAAGCTGAGCCTAAGGTTCTTTGATCTATTTGAGGTGTTGCGGCGAGTTAGGGAGGTTGCTTATGAGCTTGCCTTACCTCCTAGTCTAGCAGTAGTTCATCTGGTATTCCATGTTTCTATGCTTTGGAAGTATCACGGTGATTCGTCTCATGTGTTGGATTTTAGCTCAATCCAGTTGGACAAGGATGTATCTTATGTTGAGGAGCCAGTGGCTATTTTGGACAGACATGTCTGAAAGCTGAGGTCAAAGAACATTGCTTCAGGGAAGGTTCAGTGGAGGGGTCAGCCGGTCGAGGAGGCGACTTGGGAGATCGAGAAGGATATGCGCAACCGTTATCCTCCTCTTTTTACCACATCAAGTATTTCTCTATGCTCGTTCAAGGATGAATGATTATTTTAAAAAGGGGGAGAATGTAAAGACCCAGCGGGTAGTTTTGAGAGTAATAGCTTTGATCCCTTATTAACTGCTTCACCCGTATCCTTTTTTTGCTTATGTGACTTGCCGGAAAGTATTATTTTTGGTTTCGGAGTGTTTTGGGATACTTAATCCCCAAACGAAAGCTTAAGCCTTAGGATTTTTACCGTAGTCAAAACTGTATGAAGATGACTTGGAAATGGAGTTCCGTCAGTTTCGTTAGCTTTGTTGGGTGAGTTTTGACTTGGATGCGTGTCCGGATTGTGGTTTAGAGGTCTTTAGGTGATTTAGGCTTGAAATGGTGAAAGTTGAATTTTTGGAGATTTTGATCGGTAGTAGACATTTTGATATCAGGATCGGATTTGAATTTCAGATGTTGGAGTAGGTCTTTAATGTTGAATATGACTTGTGTGCAAAATTTGAGGTCAATCGGACGTGGTTTGATAGCTTTCGACATCGGTTGTAGAAGTTTGAAGTTTTAAGTTCTTTAAGTTTGAATTGGAGGATGATTTGTGACTTTAGCATTGTTTGATGTGATTTCAGGACTCGACTAAGTTCGCATGGTGTTTTAGGACTAGTGGGTATATTTGGCTGAGGTCCCGAGCCCTCGGGTGAGTTTTGGATGCTTAACAAATCATTTTGGACTTGCAGAAGATAGCACATTTTCTGGTATTTTTGTTGCAGAATTTTCTTCATCGTGTTCACGAGAGAGGCCTCGTGATCGCGTAAGAAATCTGAGAGGTCAACTGAAGTTGTTCTTCACATTCACGAAGATTGGAATGCGATCGCGTAAGTTTTTCAGGCTGTGTGGGCTAGGCCGCGTTCGCGAAGAGAAAGTAAAGCAGCAGTGGAATTCAAGTGTTGTTCTTTGCGAACGTATGGGGTTGTTTGTGATCGCGTAAGTATGAGAGCTAGCGAATTGCGCTCGCATAGGGTTAAATTCTGGGGAGGTAAAGTTTTGCTTCGCGATCGTGAGACTATTTTCGCGATCGCAAGGCTATTTCTGCGATCGCGATTAAGGAATCACTAGGCAGTATTAAACATTTCAACAATGAGGGTTTGGCCATTTTTATCAAAACTTAATTTTGGGAGCTCGGATTTGGAATAAATTTTGAGGAATTTTCAAATACATTGATTGGGTACTACACTTCATTTTTGTTATATCCCACTACTCTATAATTAATTTCATCATTTAATTTCAGATTTTGGGTTGAAAATTGTGGAAACATACGAATAAGTTCTTCAACTAAGATTATGGGTTTTGATTGGGATTTAAACATCGAATTAGGATATTTTGGTATGAGTGAACTCGTGAGTGAATGGATATTCATATTTTGTGACTTTTACCCAATTCCGAGATGTGGGCCCCGGTCAACTTTTTGGGGTGATTTTCTAATTTCTTTCTTAAGTCTTGATTTCATTAGTTATATTAGTTATTATTGTTATATTTATGATATGTAATTGCTTTTGGCTAGATTTGGATCATTCAGAGTCGGATATTTATGGAAAAGGCATTGTTATCGAGTGATTAATCTTGGTTCGAGGTAAGTGGCTTGCCTAACCTTGTGGGGGGGAGGGGGGAGGGGGGGGGGGGGGGGCTCCCCTTAGG
>MU674720.1:12169-59603 GCA_026770625.1 Nicotiana glauca
GGGAGGGGGGAGGGGGGAGGGGAGGGACTCCCCTTAGGATTTGGTACTGTTGTGATCTGTGAGCTCCGTGTACACGAAGTGATGAGCGCGTGATAGGATATTTGTTGTAAAACTCCATTTTCACTGAGTAATAACTTGTTACGCTTTAATTGAGTTATACTAGCACGTGTAATTATCATGTTTAGCCTATAATAGCATGTATACGTGTATTGAATGCATATCTAAAATCTGTACAGCATGCTTAGTGGATTTTCTGCTTCTTCCTGGACTTGTACTTAGTCTAAACTGTAGGATTTCATGTTGTAGCTGTTATTTCTATTGTTTGAGCTGTGTATTTACTTTGGGCTATAGAACGGTGTTCTGGGAGATCCCCCTGCATATTTAGTTTGGGACTATGGGACAGCCTCCCTGGAGATTCCCCTGCATGTTTACTTTGGGATCACGGGACGGTATCCTGGGAGATCCCCCTACATATTTACTTTGGGACTACATAACGGTATTCCAGGAGATCTCCCTGTACATTTATGTTTGGGATTACGAGATGGTATCTCGGGAGATCCCATGTCGTTATTTCTGTGTACTGTACTGTTATCATTCAGTGATTTTCCTTCTGGTTATATTTCAATCTTTATTTTATATATATATATACATACCAGTACGGCCCTGACCTGACCTCGTCACTACTCAATCGAGGTTAGGCTTGGCACTTAGTAGGTACCGTTGTGTTATACTCATGTTATTCTTCTGCACATATTATAGTGTGCAAATCTAGGTACCTCCTTCCAGCCCCGCTTTTAGTTGCATTGTCGTTGCTGCTCCAGAGACTTCAAGGTACATATGTTGCATCCGCAGACCTTGGAGTCCTGCTCTATCCCCTTATGTTGATTCTTCCTTTACTTGTTTAGACACTAAGGTATAGAACAGTTAGAAATTCTTAGAAGCTTGTGACTTATGGGGTTTCGGGTCTTGAGAGAGTTTGTTTATATTTCGAGAGTTGAATATTGTATATGTCGTGCGACATCTCTTACGTTTATTTAAATTATCACTTACTGTTAGCTGTTAACATTTATGTTTTCATTTTATTATTCCGCAAATATTAGGCTTACCTAGTCATAGCGACTAGGTACCGTCACGATAACTCACTAAAAGAGAATTTGAGTTGTGACACTCTTTGGTGGACTCGGGGCAGTATGTGAATTTTGCATGGGGTATCGAAGCTTATACACAATTGCTTCAATATGTTAGGCATAAAATGAACCATTCTATGTATTTTTATCTCATTTGAGGTTTTCCACTTGTTATGCAAATCTGGAGTGTTGCTCTACAGTCAACACTGGTATAGCTATAAAGGTTGGTAATTCGATCCCATACATACTTAACTAGACAGCTAGTAAGGATAAGATATGGATTTCTGCATTGGAAGAGAGAATGATCAAATCATCATGGGTCAAGGTATATGTTTTTCACTTTTGGACAAATAATATAATACAAATTATCTACACATTTTATACATATGATGACTAGGTCCCTCACATTTCTTTTCACTCAGTTCACCAACATGCTTGAAGCCCCAAAAGAGATTTCTAGAATGACTTTGCCAGACAAAGTTGAATACATCCTTGAAGAAGCTTTACCAAAGTCCGAACATCCGACAGATGCTCCATCTCCATCTGGACATAAGCATGCAATGGAAATAGAAAACAAGAAAGATATTGTGAAACAACTAAAAAAATTAAGAAAAGATTTTGATAAGGTAACATCTTAACATAATCCTAGCTGGTTTATTTAATTTATGTTATGCAAATTATTTCTTTAACTATTTCTATTTTAATGCGTAGGTCGGTTCAGACCTTGGATTGTTCAAGAAAGAGGTATACCTAATTCTTGATTTTTAGTCTTCTTTATATATATGTAAGCCTCTAATTATCATATGCATTATAATCACTTTTTGTTCTTTAGGTTTTTGAAGAACTAGGTAGCATTTGACTGCTACTCAATGATTCCATCAACTCTGTGTTACAGGCAATAAAAAGTCAAAAGGATACTAACATTAATACTAAGGTTTCATTCTAAATATATTCATTTTGGACAACGGTTTTTACCATTTATATATTAGCATTCATAAAGTATATAGCCTGAAAAATTCTGCTTGTAGTTACTGGAAGTTCTAGAAAAATGATGAGCATTACAAAGAAAAGAACAATCAACACAATCCTAGCAATAGTGCTAAACCAATTCTGGGCAGCAATAGTAAAACATATATTTTAATAATTTTAACACAATTTGATGATAAATAATTTACATTATATTTACGTTATATCTACATATAGCCTAAATTACCAACAAATAATCTATATTATATTTCCAATTATTTTCTTAGATACATGACACATGTTTGACATTCAAAATGAGGAGAATGTTTCTGTAGGTGTTTCCCAATTTCAAGGGGCATTAGAGGAAGAAACTGCAAGTACGATTTTGTACATTTTATGTACATAATTCACAATACATATTACATCTCAGCTACATGATAACATTTCAACAAATTTGCTACAATTAAACAAATATTTATCTGTAATGTTGTTTCTATTTACTACAAATAATTTTCAATTTTATTAAGTTGTACACATTTATTGTAACAGAGAAGGAAACTATGCATACGAACTCTCCAAAACAGAATGCAAAAGTTGGCATACAAGGAGAGCATTTAAATGAGGAGAAGGAAGCTATGTATATGCATTCTCCCATTCAATAAGCAAATATTATACAACAAGGAGACGCTTGCAATGAAGATTTCGCTGGTATTATATGTTGCAATATAATTGTAGGAAAATAACAACAACTTTCATAAAGTTTCAGTTTTCCCAAAAGAACTGATGCAACCAACACACAATGTTATTTTTTTGTTTTAAATTTTGTATGTGAACCAGCCGACTACATCAATGTAGGTGATTTGGACAATGACTCCAGGTCTGTAAAAAGGGGAGTAACACTTGATGATTTTGAGCTTACAGAAAACATCTCATAGATTGTTAAGTTCGGCAAGGTTAGTGAAGATGAAACAATCCATGTGCATCAAGGAAGAACAAAGGTTCCTGGAAAGCATGCTAGATCACCATTTCTCCCTTATTACACTTCTGGGGGGAAACACTTCTATTGGACCTCCTCTAATTTTAATCATCAAGCATTTTACTGGGGTTATTGGCAACGATGTTGATCCTGACTTGTTGGAAGAATTCAATAAGTGGTTATATTTAGGTACCGATACAGTATCAAAGAGTTTAGATTATACAATATATTTATATTATTGAGTTCATACAATTTATGGATTTCCAATTGAAACTACATAATAATTTTACTTACTATGTCTTTAACTAGGAGGAAGGCGCCTTATACTTTAAAAGATAACCAGCTTAAGCCATAGTTTGATCTTAGAGAAGAGAAAGTTGATAAACAAGACTGGTTTTATACTTTGGCACATCCCAGGCAAGTCCTCAACAGTACAATACACACATACCCTAGCAAAATTTAATGATTACCTATAGTATTCTGTTATTTTAGAAAACTGTAGATTTTTTGTTTGAAAATTGTAGTTAATTGTATGAAGAACTGAGAAATGATGAGATCTGCTTTTTGCAGCACATTGATATTATTTTATACTGTTTGAGGAAGAGAGGAAAGTACGACCCTGAAAACAAAACACGGTTTACAACCGCTAATGGTACGTTCAAGACTAGAATGGAACAAATTTATTAGAGGTATATTAATGTTCCCGCCGATAAGATACTTGATGTTGTCAAACCCCAGAACATTGTATCAGAATACATATTGGGGTATCGATTACTTGCAAATATTGCATGGGAAAAAGTTGATTTTGTGATTATGCCCATAAATATTGTGGAGAAATTTCATTGGTTGTTGGCTGTGTTTGACATTGCCGATAAAGTTCTATATGTTTATGATTCTATGGTCTCTTTACAAAATCACAAACTTGTTGAATATGTTGTTGTCGCGACCAAAAATCCATTAACGATCGTGATGGCGTCAGAAACTACTGTCAGGCAAGCCAACACCAAGAAGTTAATTAAATTCTTATTTTAGTATTTTTAAAATTATTTCTTTTCCTTACATTAAACAATAAATAATGAACTTCACCGGGTAAATAATGATGTCTTTAACAAATTTTCAATACTGAATAATCCCATATACATCCCAGAACCTGGTGTCACAAGTGCAGCAATTTTTAGGAAATAAAATGTAATACAATAGCTGTCCAGAATACAAATTGAACAGAAAAGAAAAGACAATACTCTGAAAGAGACTCTGCTGGCTGTGGGTCGTTTCGAGAGATTCAGCTCACCTAAGTCTTCGTATCAACCATGTTGTTGTGCCCAATGAGGCCACTAGACCTACATGTGCCTGTACAACAAAAATGGATAGCAAGTGTAGTATAAGTACCAAAACAAGGTGTTCCCAGTAAGTATCCAGTCTAACCTCGGAGAAGTAGTAACGAGAGTTCAACTTCGACACTTACTAGTGGTCCAATAATATAATACCAATAGTGCGAAAAGTCATGGATTTTATAAGGCGACTGCAAACTCAATAATCATGAAACAGATAAATAATTATTTTGTTAATAGAAATCTTCAAACTTATTTTCATTTTTTAACAATTTACATCTCCGGCCGATGAGGCCATATCAATCATCAATAATTCCAAAACAATCAATTAAGTCATGCACAAATCATGATAAGATCGTACGTGTAACGACTTGACCGATCATTTTATGAATTTTAGCCCTTATTTTTCCATTTGTTCTTCTTATGTCTTCTTCAACTGTATTATGTGGTTGGTTGGTTTGAGTTCGGAGTGGTTTTTGTGGAGGAATGAGACACTTAGTCTCTTGAGTTGGCCATTTAGTTGGAACAAGTCAACCAGAAGTTGACTTGTGAGTAAACAATCTCAAAATTTGGTATTTATGATTCGGATAGCTTTGTGAGGTGATTTAGGACTTAGGAGCATGTTCGGAATGTAAATTGGAGGTCCGTGGTAGATTTAGGCTTGAATTGGCGAATTTGGAATTTTGGCATTTTCTGGTTGGTAGTGAA
Organism: Nicotiana glauca; assembly: GCA_026770625.1. Classification (NCBI taxonomy): domain Eukaryota; kingdom Viridiplantae; phylum Streptophyta; class Magnoliopsida; order Solanales; family Solanaceae; genus Nicotiana; species Nicotiana glauca. The sequence continues at coordinate 17,278 of MU674720.1, forward strand.
AATTTTGATATCGGGGTCGGAATGGAATTTTGAAAGTTGGAGTAGGTCTGTGGTGTCTTTTGGGATGTGTGTGCAAAAATTCAGGTCATTCGGACGATGTTTGATCGGCTTTTTGATCGAATTAGGAATTCAGAAGTCTTGTAATCCTTAGGCTTGAATCCGAGGGTGATTTGGTGTTCCAGTGATAGATTTAAGTGTTCCAAGGATTGGAATAAGTTTGAATAGTGGTTTATGACCTGTTCATATGTCACAACCTAGATTTCCCACCCTCGGGAGTCGTGATGGCGCCTGCTCGTGAAAGCTAGGCAAGCCGAGTATTATAGATTCACTAACTCTTTTATTTAACCCTTTTTAACTGTTTCAATTATCATGCGATCAACAGTGAAATATTAACAATAATTAAATACATGCGAAAGACATAATCTAATAACTTAGCTAAAAATAGGTACGACAAAATCAAGTACGTCTCTACCCGGAACCGGTGTCACAATATCACGCACCGTCTACGAATACTACAAACAACTGTCTGGAAAGGAAGATACAATCTGTTTCTGAAGTAAATGAAAGCAGAATATAAAGATAGAAGAGAATGTCATGGCCTGCGGACATGCTTACAGGACTACCTCGGGATCTCTGACTAGACCGAAGGCAGCCAACCAAAGCTATGGTCTAAAAGTTTCCGCTCTGGGATCTGCACACAGTGCAGAGTATAGTATCAGCACAACCGAGCCCATGTGCTGGTAAGTGCCTGTCCTAACCCCGACGAAGTAGTGATGAGGGTAGGACCAGACCACCAGATAAACCTATCCAGTTGTATAATATACACGGAAAATAAAACAAAATAAACAACTAAAGGTGGGAGAGGGACATGCTGTGGGGAAATATCACTCATCAATAATAGTCCAAGAGAAAAAAATAAAGGCAATTTAGAATTCACAAAAAAAGAATAAGGAAATCGTAATCAACCAATAAACAGTTTTATCATCTACTGTTGCGGCGCGCAACCCCATCCAATATAATAAAAATACTGTTACGGCATGCAACCCGATCCAATTATATTATTGTTGCGGCGTGCAATCCGATCCAGATATAACATTATTGTGGCGTACAACCCAATCCATATATATTATTGTTGCGGCGTGCAACCCGACCCACCTATACCGTTCATCAATCACAAGGAGAGTCCCGACAAGGGATCAATAAAAAATTACACTATCCCGGTAAGGGAATCGATAGAATAATTAAATACATCTCGGCAAGGAAAAGTCAGCTATAACCAAACTTGTTCCAACGTCTAACTTCCTCACTAGCACTAATACCCAATCATAAGTAATTTCCACGAGTATAATCATAATCCTTGCTCAACAGAGAGAATCAACAACTTAGGCATTCGTAACATTTGCTAAGATCACAACAATTCTAATTTAAGACTCACGGTCATGCTTGACACGAACGTATAGATACTCGTCACCATACCTATAGGACACAACTCCTAATCCCTCAAGCTAAGGTTAGACCAAACACTTACTTCGAACTTCCACGGCTAACTCAAGCCTCAAACACCGCTTTTCCTTTTGAATTTGGCTCCAAATCAATTGTATCTAGACATAATCGACTTAATAATATCAATAAACGCTAAACAATCCAATTTCAATGCTTAATTATAGATTTCCTATCATTCTTCCCAAACAGTCAAAAATTGACCCAGGCCCGCTTGGTCAAAACACGAGGTTTGGACCAAAACTCGATCACCCATTCATCCACAAGCCAAAATATGTAATTAGATTCGGAATCCGACCCCAAAACGAGGTCTAAATTCCAATTATATAAAAAACCCTAACTCTACCCAAATCCCTAATTTCAACCCTTAAGAACATGATTTAGGCCTAAAGATCTAATGGGTGTTAATGGAAATTGAAGAAAAGAGTCTAAGATTATATACCTATGGATTTGTGGTGAAGCTCTCTTTCAAAAGTCGCCCAATTTGGAGTTTAGAAGAAGAAGTTATGAAATTTTTGTTAAATCTCGATTTTTGTTCTGTTAGAAAATCACTGGACAGACCTTCATCACGTTTGCGATGGTCTGTCGCGTTCGCGATGGGTTTGTCACGTTCGCGATGGGTCAAGACCAATAAACCATTGCGTTCGCGATTGAAGGCTCGCGTTCGTGATTCAAGGCTTGTGTTCGCGGAGCTTCAGCCCCCAGAGCCTTCGCGTTCGCATTCGTGTGGACGCGTTCACATAGGGTAAAATCCATCTCCCCCTACCCAGGCCCAAAACCTTCGCGTTTGCTATACTAGGCCCGCGTTCGCGAAGGGAAACACCCCCAAAGCTTCGCATTTGCATCCTGTGTCTAGCATTTGTGTAGAAGAAAGTTTCCTTCAACCTGACTTACCCTTCGCGTTCGGGGGAGTCCTTCCGCGAACACGAAGAAACACATACAAGAACACCAAAAACTGAAAACCTGCAATTTTTTCCAAGTTTAAAACCTTTTGAAACCTATCTGAAACTCACTCGAGCCCTCAGGGCTCCAACCCAAACATGCATACTAACTCAAAAACATCATATTAACTTATCCATGTGATCAAATCGCCAAAATAAACCTCTTAAGAAACGCATTTAGCATAGGAATATAAGAAAAATCACAAAACTTTCAAAGTATCAATTTTCACAACTACTAGTCTGAATCACTTCAAACGACTTCCGTTTCTTACCAAATTTCAAAAACTCATCTTAATTTGCATATAAGACCTATACCAGGCTCTGACAACAAAATACGGGCCGATACCATCAATTATTAAACACGTTTCATTTCGAAAAACTCATAAATATTCCAGAAAATAATTTTCTTTAAAAATTCATTTCTCGGGCTTGGGACCTCGAAATTCGATTCTGGGTATACGCCAAAGTCCCATATTTTTCCACGGGCCCTCCTAGATCGTCAAATCACGGGTCCGGGTCCGTTTACCAGAAATATTGACCAAAGTCAACTTAAATTCATTTTAAGGTCAAAATTCATCATTTTTCAAGATTTTCACATATTTGCTTTTCGGCTATGCGCCCGGACTCTGAACGAAAATCATGGTAATGTAGAAATAGGGATTTAAGGCCTTAGAACACAAAATTTGTTTTTAAAACAAGTGATGACCCAAAACTACCGTTCGTCATCAAACGAACAGAAGAAGGAAGTACCTGAGTAGGGGAAAAGTTGGGGATAACGGCTCCGCATACCAGACTCGGACTCCCAGGTCGATGCCTCAACAGGCTGACCTCTCCATTGAACACGAATAGAAGGAAAACTCTTTGATCTCAACTGACGAACCTGCAGGTCTAGAATATCTACCGGCTCCTCCTCATAAGACAAGTCCTTGTCCAACTGGAAAATGCTGAAATCTAACACGTGGGATAGATCGCCGTGATACTTCCAGAGCATGGACACATGAAACACTGGATGGACGGGTGATAAGCTCGGCGGCAATGCAAGTCTATAAGCCACTTCTCCCACTTGATCAAGAATTTCAAATTAGCCAATGAACCTAGGGCTAAGCTTGCCCTTATTCCCAAATCTCATCACACCCTTCATACGTGACAGTCGTAGCAATACCCACTCACCGACCATGAAAGCCAAATCTCGAACCTTGCAGTCGGCATAACTCTTTTGCCTGGACTGATCTATGAGAAGCCTATCTTGAATAATCCTGACCTTGTCAAAGGCATCCTGTACTAGATCCATACCCAACAACCGAGCCTCCCCTAGCTCGAACCATCAAACCGGCGATCGACACCGCCTACCATAAAAAGCCTTATAAGGAGCCATCTGAATACTCGACGGGTAGCTGTTGTTGTAGGCAAACTCTGCTAAAGGAAAAAACTGATCCCACGAGCCTCCAAAGTCAATGACACAAGCTCGAAGAATATCCTCCAGAATCTGAATAGTCCGCTAAGACTGCCCGTCCGTCTGAGGGTGAAACGTTGTGCTCAACTCAACCCGTGTGCCCAAATCTTGCTGAACTAATCTCCAGAAATGCGAGGTAAACTACGTACCTCGATCTGAAATGATAGACACGGGCACACCATGAAGACGAACAATCTCCCAGATATAGGTCTCAGCTAACCTCTCAAAAGAATAGGAGATTGCCACAGGAATGAAATGTGCTGACTTGGTCAGCCTATCAACAATAACCCATACTGCGTCGAACTTCCTCTGAGTTTGTGGGAGTCAAACAATGAAGTCCATAGTAACATGCACCCACTTCCACTCAGGAATCTCAATCTTCTGGAACAACCCACCGGCCTTTGATGCTCGTACTTAACCTGCTGACAAATCAAACACCGAGCCACATGAGAAAAAATGTCCTTCTTCATCCTCCGCCACCAATAAAGCTGCCGTAAATCCTGATGCATCTTAGTGGTGCCCGGATGAATAGAGTGCCGAGAACTATGGGCCTCCTCTAAAATCAACTCTCGGAGTCCATCCACATTAGGCACGCAAACTCGGCCGTGCAATCTTAGAACTCCATCATCTCGTAAGGTAACCTGCTTGGAACCTCCGTGCTACGCTGTGTCTCTAAGGACACACAAATGGGGATCATTATACTGCCGATCTCGGATATGCTCCAATAAAGAAGAACGAGTGACTGTGCAAGCTAATATGCAGCTGGGCTCAGAAACATCCAACCTCATGAACTGATTGGCCAATGCCTGAAAATCCAAAGCAAGCGGCCTCTCACCGATTGGAATATAAGAAAGACTGCCCATACTAGCTGACTTCCTACTCAAAGCATCGGCCACCACATTGGCCTTCCCCGGATGATATAAGATGGTGATATCATAGTCTTTCAACAGCTCCAACCACCTTCTTTGCCTCAAGTTTAGCTCCTTCTGCTTGAACAAATACTGCAAACTCTTGTGGTCCGTGAACACTTCACACGTCACGCCATACAGATAATGCCTCAAGAGCTTCAACGCGTGAACAATGGATGCTAACTCCAAATCATGGACCAGATAGTTCTTCTCATGAATCTTCAACTACCGCGAAACATAGGCAATGACGTTTCCATCATGCATTAACACTGCACCAAGTCCAATATGAGATGCATTATAATAAACTGTATATGGCACTGAACCTGTGGGCAAAACCAATATTGGTGCCGTAGTCAAAGCTGTCTTGAGCTTCTGAAAGCTCGCCTCGCACTTGTTCAACCACCTGAACTGGGCAGCTTTCTGGGTTAATCTAGTCATTGAGGATGCAATAGATGAAAACCCCACCACAAATCATCGATAATAGCCTGCCAACCCCAAGAAACTCCGGATCTCTGTAGCTGATGCTAGTCTATGCCAGTTCTTGACTGCCTCTATCTTCTTCAGATCACCTTGAATACCCGTTGCTGATACAACATAACCTAATAACGCAACTGAACTCAACCATAACTCACACTTCAAAAACTTGGGATACAACTGATTATCCCTCAGAGTTTGAAAAAACACTCTAAGATGCTGCTCTTGCTCTTCCCGGCTACGAGAATAGATCAAAATATCATCAATGAAGACTATAACGAATGAATCCAAGTAATGCCCGAACACTCGCTTCATCAAATCCATAAAAGCTGCTGGGGTATTTGTCAACCCGAATGACACCACCAAGAACTCATAATGCATGTACCGAGTGCGGAAAGTTTTCTTAGAGACATCGGATGCTCTAATCCTCAACTGATGGTAGCAAGATCTCAAGTCAATCTAGGAAAATACCGTGGCACCCTGAAGCTAATCAAACAAATCATCAATCCTCGACAATGGATACTTATTCTTGATTGTAACCTTGTTCAACTGCTCGTACACATTCTCATCGATCCATCCTTCTTCTTAACAAACAACACTGGCGCACCCTAAGATGAGACACTAGGTCTAATGAAGCCTTTTTCAAGCAAGTCTTGCAACTGCTCCTTCAAATATTTCAACTCAGGCGGGGCCATACGATACAGCGAAATAGAAATGGGTTGAGTGCTCGGAGCCAAATAAATGCAGAAGTCAATATCCCTATCAGGTGGCATACCCGACAGGTTTGAAGAAAATACCTCGGGGAACTCTCGAACAACAAGCACAAAATCAATAGAAGGAACCTCAGCGCTAGAATCACGAACATATGCCAAATAGGTCAAGCACCTTTTTTTACCATACCCGGAGCCTTCACATAATAGATAACACTACTAGTAGAATGACCAGGATTCCCTCTCCACTCTCAACGAGGCAAACCTGGCAAGGCTAAGGTTACAGTCTTGGCATGACAATTTAAGATAGCGTGGTAAGGTGATAATCAGTCCATCCCCAGTATGACATCATAATCAACCATGTCCAGAAGTAACAAATCTACAGGAGTCTCAAGACCCCCAATCACAACTATACACGAACAATGGACTCGATCTACCACAACAGAATCACCTACCGGTGTAGACACATATACAGGGGCACTCGAGGAATCACTAGGTATGACTAAATATGGTGTAAAATAAGAGGACATATAGGATTATGTAGACCCTGGATCAAATAGGACTGAAGCATCTCTACTACAAACCAGAATAGTACTTGTGATAACTGCATCTGAAGCCTCAGCGTCAGGCCTGGTTGGAAGAGCATAACATTGGGGCTGAGGCTGGGCCCCACCACCCTAAACTACATCTCTAGGACGGCCTGCTGCTGGCTGGCCTCTACCTCTAGCTTCCTGAATGACGAGGCCTCTTGTCAGACCCCTAACCACCTCCTTGTGACAAAACCAACTCCACTCTCTTGGCCACATTGGCCGCCTCCTGAAAAGAAATCTCACTCTCTAGCTCCTAATAACTAGGGATTTTGATACATTTTACACTCCTTCTAGCTTAAGTTTTGATTAGAAATGTGTACAAAATAGTCTCAAAGGCTCACAAGTTATGCTTGATTGCAGGTTTGATCAATAAGGTGACAAGATGTCAAAGATCAGCTCAAAAAGGAGTGAAACTTAAACAAGTACCAAGATAAGACAAAGCTCAGGCAAAACAGGGCCAGTGCGGCCGCACATCATTCTGTGCGGTCCATACAAGCGAGGTTCAGGGAGGCTGCTATTCAGTCAAAAAGGCAATGCGGCCGCTCGAGGTTTTGTACGGTCCGCACTGGGATCAATGCAGCCGCACTAGATTTAGTGCGGTCCATGGAGAGAAGGTTCAGAGAGTTGCAAGTTCCAAGTTTGAAGCCCAATGCGGTCCGTGCTCCATTTCATGTGGACCGCACAAGAAGCCATTGCGGCCGCTCTCAATTCTGCAAAATCCGCTTTGCCCAAGTTCAGAGAGTCATTTATTCAAGTTCAGATCCCTAGTGCGGCCGCACGTGATTTTATGCGGTCCGCACCAGCCCTGCAGGGGTATTTTTGTCCGAGATTTTTAGCCTAGTATAAATAGATTCTTTTCCCAATTTTAGGTAATCAGATAGTTTGTACTGAAGGCTGCGCTCGTGACTTCGATTATTTTAGCTGTTTTGAGTAATTTTAGCTGTATCTACACATTGAATCTTCAACTTTAATTTAGTAATTAATTAATATGAGTTTTTCTTCATCTATTTCTTTATTTTCTTCTCTAATTATGAGTAGCTAGATCCATAAGCTAGGGTTGTGGCTCAACCTTAGTGTGGGTAATTGATGGATCTTGTGTTTTAGGGCTTGATTGACTATAGGTGTTTGATATTTGGACTAATTTCATGTTTAATTGCTGAATTAGTGGTTGCAAACACTAGTTTGTATTAGTTGACTTTGGCTCTTCTCGAGAAAGAGAGCCTAATTCTCTGAAATTGGTTCACCAAGGAATTGGGGCATACTCAAGAGATTGCTAGCCCCAATTATAGGGTTAAACCTAGAGATAGTAATACCCAACTTGAACCCTGATTGCTTGTGCAAATTTACATACCCAATTGGTCTTGAGAAAGTCAATTCGGGAAAAATCACTCAAACTACCGAGAGCTATAGTGTGAGTAGAATTGAGAAACGGTTATATCATACTCCCCAAATGAGCCAATCTACCTTTAGACTCAAGAATCCGTCAATTGACCACCTAGGTGAAAGTCACTACCCTAGTGCCTTTTAATCATTTGAACAACTTACAATAGTTTAATACTAGCTTATTTTAATTTAATTGAATATTCTAGATTTATAAAATTAGAATCATAATCAAAAACCAAAAATGTGTAGAAGTGCAATTGTCAATGCCCCCTTTTTTTCCTAAAGTGGAATCGGGTTCACGACATTTGGGAAGACAAATCTTATCCCGTCCGGGAATTGGGTTTTGGAGTTTGGAGAGTCGCCGCCTAATGATTATAGTGCATTAGGACACTTTTAGAAGAACTAAAGATGCAGACCAGAGTTTTGGGTAAGGGCTTGAAATTATCTCGAGGGGAAGGTGTTAGTCACCCCTCAAGATACACTAGTATAGTTCCCGACCATGCTACAATTGTGACTTTGAATGCAAATACGAATAAACTAACAAGTATAACAGGAAGCACAAAAAAGGGTAAAAGAAATGCTGAAATTCAGAAAAGAAACAGTTTAGTTGTAAAAGAAACGTGCAAGTAGAGGGAAGAAGTCAAGCAAACCAAAAATCGTGTGAGAAACAGAAGTTGAAAGTGCAGCAGCTTTTAAAGTTCAAAAAAATGTTAAGCTAATAAAAGGAGAGGGGAGTCCTAGGTTTATACATTACATGGATCATTCGCACAACACTGGTACCCAATTGTACACATAGTGTTATCATGTAATCATCATCTTCATGTCTACCCTTCTCACCCCATTAAGGTATTAGAGCGCGGAACGGTATCGTTTACTTATCGCATGCTAATACCCGTCCCAATCCTATCAGTCCCGGGGTATTAGGACTTCTAATCCTAAAAGGAAAGAAAGGGATGGAGGCCTTTGTGGAGTTTAAAGGATAAAATTCTAGCTCGACATTGAAAACAAGTATCAAATAAAGGGAAGAATAAACAAGCAAATAAGGATCAAACAAACCCCAGAAATCAAATAAGCATATAGTTTAGCATGCCTTGACAAATACTAATTTGGTCTTAAATTAAAATTAAGCAGTGAGCGGAGTGGTTCAACACATATATTTAGACAGAAAGTCTGCATTAGGCAACTCGGATACAGTTGTCAGAGACCGACCCAATGATAAGTTAACCAACCTTTTGTCTATGTGTTGGATAAAAAGAAACTAGGCAGAGGATCTACTGATTTCAGGAAAAAGGTGCGAAAGAGTTACCAGTTTGACAGAAAGAAATGAATTTCAGAAAAAATGCAAATTGTTTTTAGAAAAAGAGTTATCAGTTTTAACAAAGAGAAATGAGTTTTAGAAAAAGATGTGCAGACTGATTTTAGAAAATAGTTACAAGTTGTTTCAGAAAAATGCAAACTGATTAAAAGGTTTACGAGTTTCAGGAAAGTGCAGATTGATTATATCAAAAAGGTTTACCAATTTTAGCAGATTTCAGAAAAGAGGTAGAAAGTTACCAGTTTTTAGTAAAATAGATACGAGTTCCAGTAATTGATACTGTTTTAAAACGAATGAGGCTGTTAAAAATCGAGATTTCCTATAGGCATGCTTTCTATACGTTTACTGATTTTAATACCTTTCCAGACATTAACAGAAGTCTTATGCACATGATGTCTATATGCAACCTTATTATTAAACCTACAAACGGTTCGCCTAATGACATTTGTATATGCAGAGATGCAAGAGCCTATAGACGTGATCTCTATATGTGTATTTTGCGGAAGAATCAGAAATTAAACCCTATAGGCATGGTATCTATCCTTTTGCATAAAATAAACCCCATCCCATTTTTCTAATAAATCCCCATGAGTTTATTATAAATTATTACAGCCCGATAAATCAAACTGGAAATTAAAAGTACATCAAAAGCTAACAGCTAGATCTCAGCAGCCTAATTCAACCTTCATGTTTAATAATATGCGATTGAGCCACTTATGGGATCCAAATTTCCAAAGCCTTCTCTTTATCCAGGGTGTTTCAAAGGTCCAAGGAATCTCAGGGATTCCCGGCATTGCTTGCACCCAAGATACCATTAGAATAGAAACAGTGCAGTATGGAAGAGCCAGCTCTCAGGCATCCAAGTTCAGAGGGAGCTCAAGGGGTCCCAAAGCATGGCTTGCAAGAGAGGGGTAGAATTTAATAGCTAGGAGTAAGTGCAAAGTGAAAGGGGAATTTGGGAGCCATGACAGGTGGTGGACATACCTAGCCACAAAGTAGGCTGGCACACCCCTGATCACCTACTTGGTCAAACACATCAAGAGCAGACCCTTGAAGGTCAGACTAGGGTCTAGACAGTGATTAGGACACTACCAGACCCAAGTCTAAAGATCAAAACACATAAAGGAGGGAAAGGGAAGGGGAACTGATTGAGTTTGGGATTCCAAGAATCCAATCTAGAATCATGGACAACAATATTAGAGTGTTGTCATGCCCTGAACTATAACTCACATATAAAGGGGTATGAGGGTTTGGGATTCATAAAGTATCAAATTCATGACAAGCAACGGACAGGATACATGATACTGAATTACAAAGGAAAGGGGGAACATGTTACAATATGCTAGCAGCAAATGTCAACTAAAGAATTGGATAGAAGTGAACAGAAATAATACATATTGTGGTGGAAGCATGTAAACTAACTGAGACATACCAGTATAGAAGCCAAAGAGTGCAGGATAAAGTAGAGCAAACAAAGTCCACAGCAGTACAAGTAAAAGAGAGAGAGTTTTTTTTAAGTGAGAGTGACTTGTGAACTCAGATTGTGTTCTGTGTTCATGTGTTCAAAGAGAAGGGATGAGAGTATTTATAGTTTTGAAAACGTGTAGAGAAATAAGTTAACAAGTATAATTCTAACACAAATATGGCCTGGGTACAAATCAGAATCAAACTAGTATAAGATTCCCCTTCAATCAGGGGATTTTTATTCAAACAGATGCTAAAAGGTTTTAAATAAAGAAAGGGAGAATAAACCTTATAAATAGAATGGTTGTTGCCATAAAAGAAGTAGTAAGGTAATATAATGGGCAATTAAGTCTAAGTACAGGGTGTAAAATTATTTTTGGAAAGATTCAGGGAGGCCAATCAAAGGAAAAGAATCAATTACCCCTTAACAGGCAAGCAAAATCAGAACTTCACAAGGAAAAGTTTTGAAAATTAATCACTAGTTTGAGAATCAATCACAGAAGGAACTCAGTATATATAAATGCATGTGCAAGTGATAGACACGTGAAGCCAAGTTATGGCAAAATAACAGCATACAGTAGTAACTTAAAAGGAAAACATTCGAAGCATGATAGTCAAGTTTCAGTGTTTAACAATAGAGAAGAAGATCATAAGCATGCAAAGAACTCAGAACAAAAATAGTCAAGAGCATTGAAGCACACTGCAATTTCAATAGGTGAGTTGCACAAACAAATTCAAAGAAATTGAATAGTCCCCAAAGAAACTAGGGTTTTTGAAAATCAAACGAGTTTAGAGGAGATGAGCAGTCAAACAGGTTTAGAATCTCGGATAAACCCCAAAATTAGGGTTTTCACTCATGCTAAATCAGATGAATAACACATTAAAACTCAAACAAGATCCCAAAATTAGGGTTTTTAACATGCTACTCAAATAAAAATAAGGTGAATCAAACAACCATTAACAAGCAGACCAGGAAACTCAAACAAAATCCCCAAGAAAATTAGGGTTTTCAGTATGCGAATTCAGATAGAAGATAATACAAACAAACACAGTAAAAACCTGTCGAGATTCAGATGAGAGATGTTCGAGATTAAATAACACGAAACCCTTGTTGAGGAAATAGGAGTTTTTGAAAGCAAACATTAAAGAATCTTTGAGAAAAATGCATAGAAGGTTCACACACATAGATCCAGAACAGATATAAAATAAATCGAAGGAACCTCAGAGATTATGGTTTCGTAAGAAACCCAAGAGACAAGATAGGCTTTGGAAACCATCGATCTGAGCAGAGAAGTCAAAGATCGAGCTCGAATAGCCATGGCTGGCTGGAAAAGGGTTGAAGACGACCGGAGAGCAGTCATCGAACAAAGGCTTGGTCGGAACCCTTCAAGATCTGGTCGTTGGACCTTTAGAAGTGAGCAAAAAGAAGCCATGAGAGGCTAGGATAGGCTCCAATGAGCCTGAGAAGCCATAGATGAGAGGTTAAAAAAGGATAGGGCGTGTTTGGGTCGTTGATCTTCTAGATCAACGGCTGTGATTAAATGGGGGTTCCCGTCCGGTATAAAAATAGTTTATGGGTTGGGTTAGTTTTAAAATATGGACTTGTTGAAATTGGATTCAAATTGGGGCTGCAATGTGGCTATGATTGAAATGTAAATGGGGCCATAAGTTAAATAACCAGTTTTTTCTTTTTTAATTTAATAAAATAGTAATACTGATTTTGAAAATAAATTAAACATACTGGGTAGACAAGTGTTATATAAATATTAAATAAAAAATGTTTGGATTAATTTTACAAACGTAAAATGTCATGAATTACAAGATAGGCTATAATTGCAATTATATGCAATTTAGCTTTAAAAATAGCAAACAAATTTGTAAAAATATGCGAAAATTAATTTAATTATATTTAGCTGTAGATGTGAAAATAAAATGAATTATTCACCAAAAATGATAATTTCAGGAATAATTATTGGATTTTGTTGTGTGAAAATAGGCGATAAATTGGTTTTAAAGGCATCACAAAAATGTCAAAACTCTTGGATGTGCTTATATATGCACCAATATGCTATTTGAAAAAATATTTAGGTATAAGAAACACTTAGGGAAAAATTGGGTATCAACAGCTGCCCCTCTTTACCGGGAAGGATGAAAGAGTTATCGGGTAAAGATATGATGGCCAATTTTGACCGATAGCGACGATTTGAAAAGAATTTGACCGAGCTCCAGTTTCTGAGCTGCCTACATATCCTTGGTTTTACAGGAATCAGGCCGAATGTAGTTCAGGAACCATTGACGGAACATGTCGATGGCGATTCGAAAGAGACGGGCGCGATGTTTAGGTGGCAAGAGGTATTTAAAGTCTGATCGGCTGCGGGAACAGGAGCGGGATCGCTCCTACTGAGACGGCCATTGCTAACCGGTGTACCTGCAAATGAAAAATATAGGCGTATATCATGCATAAACTTAAACGTGATGCAATTTCCCATTGGACCATGATTGCTGTCTTCGGACGGTTAGGATGACGTCCTCAAACCATGATATCCTGTGCCATGAAGCGCAAAATTAAGGGATTCGCAGACTATGAGATGACGTTCTCGGGCCATGATGATGGTGCCTCCGAACCATGATGCATTTGAATAATGATGTGCAGGATATAAAGTGGGGTCCTCGGGCCATGGTATGGTGTTCTCGGGCTATGAGGATTATGCCTCCGAACGATGACGCCTTTGGACAGTTTGGCGATATTTCAGCCCATGAGATGCAAGATTTGGCGGTATTTTAGCCGATGCAAATAAATGTAAATGGCAATATTTCAGCCGACAGAAATTTAAATAAACAGGCGATGTTCCAGCCAATGGAGAATTTAAATAATAGTCTAGCGATATTTCAGCCGATGCAAAAAAATGTAAATGGCGTTATTTCAGCCGACAGAAATTTAAATAAACAGGTGATGTTCTAGCCGATGGAGAATTTAAATAATAGTCTGGCAATATTTCAGCCGATGCAAAAAGTGTAAATGGTGATATTTCAACTGATAGAGAATTTAAATAAAGTTTGGCGATGTTTCAGTCGATGCAAAAGAATGTAAATGGCGATATTTCAGCCGACCGAAAACATACGTATAGATGATGGTGGAGATTTAAATATGAACTGGCGATCTTTAAGCCGATGTAGAATTTAAATAAAGTTTGGCAATATTTCAGCCGATGCAAAAGAATGTAAATGGCAATATTTCAGCCGATTGCAGGACGTAAGTAAAAGGTGGCGATATTTCAGCCATGCAAGAGAAATAAAGTGGTGATATTTCAGCCATGCAAATGGAGACAACGCTTAGTCTCAGACGGCAGAAAGGTAGCCTTATGCAGATAATGCATGATGAAGACAATGCTTAGTCTCGGAAGGCAGAAAGGTAGCATTATGCAATATAGATGGAGACAACGCTTAGTCTTTGAAGGAACAAAGGTAGCCTTATGCAATGCAAGAAATGTGGATGGAGACTACGCTTAGTCTCGGAAGGCAGAAAGGTAGCCTTATGCAATACAGAAAATGCAGATGGAGACAATGATTAGTCTCGGAAGGCAGAAAAGTAGCCTTATGCAATGCATAAATGCAGATAGAGACAACGCTTAGTCTCGGGAGGCAAAAAAGTAGCCTTATGCAATGCAGGAAATGCAGATGGAGACAATGCTTAGTCTCGGGAGGCAGAAAAGTAGCCTTATGCAATGCAGGAAATGCAAATGGAGACAACGCTTAGTCTTGGAAGGCAGAAAGGTAGCCTTATGCAATGCAGGAAATGCAGATAGAGACAACGCATAGTCTCGGGAGGCAGAAATATAGCCTTATGTAATAAGATAAAAGGGAATAGTAAGAACAACAAATTCTTAGCTGATAGCTGATCGTGATATTGCGGCTGTTGGGGCCATTGCGTGTGGATAGCAGGTGCGAATAGGCGCGATGGTTCGATGTGGTTGCGTAACATGTTTGGTAACTTTTTGTGACTTGAGTTCCTGCATCCAAAGAAAATTGTGAGTTTTGTAAAGGGGAAAGGTTAGTTCATTCTTCCGTGGCTTCTGTCGTCGTGCATCATTGGGTAGCATCGCTAAATAGCAGCTATCATGGTTATGCATGATTTAACAAATATAATGTAAGTAGAAAATAGTTTTGTTTAAATGAACCAACGAATGCGACGTGGTTCAAAGCATTACAACCTTTCTTGCTCCGGAATTTTGAGGGTCCTCCTCAAAATTCTACCCCAGTTTACTAGGCTGGCACTTCTGACGGCTGTGCTGAATGATAGATGAATCAACTTTGGAATTTTGAGGGTCCTCCTCAAAATTCTGCCCCAGTTTAGAGGTGACATCCCTGGCGATGAGTGGCTGGAGACTAACTTCGGAATTTGAGAGTCCTCCTCAAAATTCTACCCCAGTTCCAATAGTAGGGGGAAATGAAAATTTTATTAAATTGTGACCGAACCCATAGGGCTTTCTACGTATTCCCTCTTAAACGGGAATCAGCTCAAGCATAGTTCAAATTACATCATAAAGCAATCATAGGTGATTTCACATAATATCGTTTTACCGCATCTGAATTGATTGGCTTTGGCCAGACTTCTCCGTCCATTTCTACAAGAATAAGGGCTGCTCCGGTTAGAACCCGGTGAACCATGTACGGACCTTGCCAGCTGGGAGAGAATTTCCCCTTGGCTTCCTCTTGATGTGGGAATATTTTCTTCAACACTAGCTGCCCCGGTGTAAACTTCCTTAGCTTAACTCTTTTGTTGAAGGCTCTGGACATTCTTTTCTGATACAACTGACCGTGGCAAACTGTATTCATCCTCTTCCCATCTATAAGGGCTAACTGCTTGTAGCATCCTTTCACCCATTCTGTGTCGTCCAACTTTGCTTCTTGTATGATTCTCAAGGAAGGAATTTCTACCTCGGCGGGGATGACCGTTTCTGTACCATAAACTAGCATTTAGGGAGTTGCTCCGGTCAATGTGCAGACCGTGGTGTGGTATCCCAGTAGGGCAAATGATAACTTCTCATGCCATTGTTTGTGACTTTCGACCATCTTCCTTAGTATCTTCTTGTTGGCTGCTTCTACAACTCCATTCATCTGAGGCCTGTAGGCTGTAGAGTTCTTGTGTTTGATCTTGAATGCCTCACACATTGCTTTCATCAAATTACTATTGAGATTGGACCCATTATCAATGATGATTGATTCCGAAATTCTGAATCGGTAAACAATACGGTCACGGACGAAATCTGCCACAACTTTCTTAGTTACTGCCTTATATGATGCTGCTTCAACCCATTTGGTGAAATAATCAATTGCCACCAGGATAAACCTGTGCCCGTTTGATGCGGCGGGCTCGATAGGTCCAATGACATCCATCCCCCAGGAGACAAATGTCCACGGTGTGCTTCTTGCAGTGAGCTCGTTTGGAGGCACCTTTATCATGTCAGCATGTATCTGACAGCGATGGCATTTGCAAACGTACTGGATATAGTCTGTTTCCATGGTCATCCAAAAATACCATGCTAGGAGTATCTTATTTTCTAAGACAAAACCATTCATGTGCGGCCTGCATGTCCCTGCGTGCACTTCGTCCAATAGTCTAGATGCTTCTTTTGCTTCGACACACCTTAGCAAACCCAAATTGGGAGTCCTTCTGTATGAGATTCCTTCGCTATGAAAGAAGTTGTTGGATAATCTCCGGAGCATGCACTTTTGAGCGGCGTTGGCAAGTTTTGGGTATTCTCTTGTTGTCATGTACTCCTTGATGTCGTGGAACCATGGTTTTTCGTCTGATTCTTCCTCAACGTGAGCATAATAAGTTGGCTGATCATAAACCTTTACTGGGATTGGATCAATGAAATTCATGTCTAGATGCTGGATCATGGATGACAATGTGGCTAATGCATCAGCGAACTCGTTTTGGACCCTGGGATGTGCTGAAATTCTGTTTTTATGAATCTTTTCCTCAACTCTTGCATGTGATGCAGGTCGGCAAGTATCTTAGAGTTTTTGGTGTCCCATTCTTCTCGAACTTGATGCATGAGCAGGTCTGAGTCCCTAATCACTAGTAACTCTTGAATGTTCATGTCAATGGTCATCTTGAGCCCCAGGATGCAAGCTTCGTATTCGGCCATATTATTTGTGCAAGGGAACCTAAGTTTGGCGGATACCGGGTAATGCTGGCCGATTTTTGATACTACGACTACTCCTATGCCAACTCCTTTGAAATTTGCAGCCCCGTCAAAAAACAACCTCCAACTATCGTAGGATTCTACAATATCTTCTCCTACAAAGGACACTTCTTCATCAGGAAAATACATTTTTAGGGGTTCATATTTTCCCCCAATAGGGTTCTCGGCAAGGTGATCTGCTATGGCTTGGCCTTTGATTGCTTTCTGGGTTGCGTAAACAATGTCGAATTCACTCAACAAGATTTACCACTTGGCGAGCTTGCCAGTGGGCATGGGCTTCTGGAAGATATATTTCAACGGATCCATCCTGGATATGAGATACGTACTGTAGGCACAGAAATAATGCCTCAATTTCTAAGCTACCCAAGTCAGAGCACAGTAGGTGCGCTCCAATAGAGAATACCGGGCCTCGTACGGGGTAAAATTCTTACTGAGATAGTAGATGGCTTGCTCCTTTCTCCCCGTTTCATCATGTTGTCCCAGAACACAACCGAATGCTCCATCCAAAACCGCAAGATAAAGCAATAGAGGCCTTCTTGGCTCAGACGGAACCAATACTGGCGGTATTGATAGGTATTTCTTGATTCTATCGAAGGCTTTCTGACAATCGTCAGTCTATCTAGTAGCAGCATTTTAAAGATGGGTTCACAAATGACTGTGGACTGGGTTTTGAACCGGCTGATATAGTTGAATCTTCCCAAGAAACTCATCACGTCCTTCTTGTTCTTTGGCGGTGGCAATTCTTGAATGGCTTTGACCTTTGATGGGTCCAATTCTATCCCTCGACGACTCAAAATGAAACCCAACAGTTTTTCGGCAGGAACCCCAAATGCACACTTGGCGGGATTTAGTTTTAGATTATACCTTCTCAGTCTGTTGAAGAACTTTCTCAGATCTTCCATATGATCAGTAGCTTTCTTGGATTTGATGATGACATCGTCCATACATACCTCGATCTCCTTGTGTATCATGTCATGAAAGATAGTAGTCATGGAACTCATATAGGTGGCGCCAGTATTCTTCAATCCAAATGGCATCATTTTGTAACAATACATTACCCATGGCGTGATGAAAGCCGTTTTCTCTGCATCTTCCTCATCCATCCATATCTGACGATATCCGGTGAAACAATCAACAAAAGACTGCAGCTCATGCTTGGCGTAGTTGTCGATAAGAATGTGTATGTTTGGCAAGGGGAAGTCATCTTTAAACTGGCCCGGTTGAGATCCCGGTAGTCGACACAGATTCTAACCTTCCCGTCCTTCTTTGGCACCGGCACGATGTTGGCTAGCCATGTTGGATACTCTACCACTTTGAGAACCTTAGCTTTGACTTGCTTAGTAACCTCTTCTTTGATTTTCAAACTCATGTCGGGCTTGAATTTTCTGAGCTTCTGCTTTACCGGTGGACAGGCTGGATTTGTTAGCAACTTATCAGCTACAATGGCCGTGCTGAGACCAGTCATATCATCATATGACCAGGAAAATATGCCCTCATATTCATTTAAGAATTCAGTATATTCTTTCTTCTCTGATGGCGACAAGTGAACGTTGATGCGAGTTTCTTTGACATTTTCCGTATCTCCCAAATTAATGACCTCAGTTTCTTCCAGGTTGCACTTAGGTCTATTTTTAAAATTCTCAATCTCTCTGACGACCTCTTCAGGTATCTCATCTTCTTCTGAGCCTATGTCCTTTTGTTACGTTGTTTCGTTGCAAATCACAGTCGTTGGTTCATCGTCAAGATAAGTAATAGTAATGTTGTATAAAATAGAGTAAATGATAGAAAAATAATAAGCGAGATATATATGATAAACTGAAATGCTTTGATTAAATCCATAATTGTTTGAAACATCGGAGCTCTTTTCGAAATAAAAGACAATGCGGAAAGAAAAATCAACTAGTAAAGTAAGCTAAAAAGATGAGATGCATGGTGCTTTTGTTTAGCCTTGCTACCCCGAAGCCTTCCGGGCCCTGACGGTCCTAATTGACCAATTGTTGAGGTGGTCCCCTATGTTCACAGCTTGTATGGAATGGCCTTCCTCCCCTTCCTCCTCAAAAAGAACACAACAGTCCATATCATCATCCTCCAGGAACAAATTCTTCATGGCTACCAATGCTTCATCTTTTTCTGACCCATATATAGTATCTGCCGGCTGGAAGATCTGCTCCAGGCTAGGTATCGGAAACTCCAATGGATAGTAGGGGCCGCACCATAGTGGTGACCAGTTCTGGAATTCCTCCCAAGTGTAGCTGTACCCTAAGCCAAAGGTAGTGCCATGCTTCTTCAATTTGATGGGATTAGTGATCCCCTGAAGAGTTTTACCTAGTCCCTTTCCAGGCTCATACCCACAACAATTCAGGATACTTTCGATCTTGTTGTCCCACCACTTATCCTTATCAACAGCGTTGACCCTTTCGATGTGGTGGTATGTTTCTCGGCCTATTTTCCTTCTGCCTCCAATCATCGGGATGGTCTGGCGACTATATATAGGGTTACTACCATCACCATGAATGATCACTTCTTGGTGGTTCCATTCAAACTTTACCGTTTGATGCAGGGTTGATGCTATGGCTCCAGTAGCGTGGATCCAGGGGCATCCCAACAGCAAGTTGTAGGATGCCGGGACGTCTATCCCTTGGAAGTCGACATCGAACCATGTTGGTCCCATTTGCAAGCATAGGCTGATTTCTCCAATAGTAGATCTCTGGGACCCACCGAAGGCTTTGACATTGATAGCCCCATATTTGATCTCGTGCAGGCGTTTTCCCAAGGTTCTGAGAGTTATCAGCGGACAAATGTTGAGGCTCGATCCTCCATCAATCAGGACTCTAGTGATGAAATAATCTTCACATTTCACGGTGATGTGTAGTGCTTTGTTGTGGCTCAAACCTTCGGGCGGCAACTCGTCTTCGTGGAAGGTTATTTTATGGCTCTTCAGCACTTGCCCCACCATATTCGCTATTTCACCCTCGGTTATATTGCAGGGCACATAAGCTTCGCTCAGTATCTTTATCAGGGCATTTTTGTGAGCGTCAGAACTCTGTAGAAGAGCTAGGATAGAGATCTGTGCTGGTGTTTTGTTCAACTGTTCAGTGATTGAGTACTCCTTAGCCTGTATTTTCCTCCAAAGATCATCGGGTCCTATTTCAATAGGTCGTCCTGGGGCTTGCTTACTGGACTCAGCTAGGTGCTCTAGAGTGTACACCATTCCTGTTCTAATCATTCCTTGTGCGACAATCGTTTCTCCTATCTTGGTCTTTCCTTTCCTACTGGCTTCGGCAGTGTAATCCCATGGTATGGCATTTGAGTGGAATGGTGTTATGTCAGTCATTTCCACGGGAATACGCACCCTTGGTGGTAACACAACAACTTTAAAGGGTGCAGGTGCCTTTGGAACTCCAAATTCAACCTCGATTGGTCCGGGCGCCTTTTGCAGAGGGAGGCGCTTCAAATTCAATAGGTATATACATATTTACTTCGTCGTCCCTGGAGGGCTGATTCTGCACAACAATTGGGTTAAGGGTAACCGCTGGTTTCTTTGGTCCATCCCCTTCAGCAATCAAACCTATCAACCCTTTAGGGTCCCAATCATCCTCGATCTCGATCATATGAATGTCTCTACCTTTGTGATCATGCAGGGGGTTATTACGAACATTAGGATCAGGCTCCTTTGCTACAATGACCTTATTGTCAATCAGGGTCTGAATCTTATCTTTCAACGAACGACACTCATCAAGGGTGTGTCCCTTCATGCCGGAATGATACGCGCAGGTCTTGTTGGGGTTGACCCACTGGGAGGGATTTTTTGGAGCTTTGGATGGGATAGTAGTAATGTAACCAGCAGCTTTAAGTCTTTCATATAGCTGGTCAATTGGTTCAGCGATGGCTGTGTATTGTCTGGGAGGTTTGCGGTCAAAATTTGGTCTGGGTCTTGGAAAATTTTAACGGGTGGGTGGTGATTGGTAGTGAGATGATTGAGCGTTATAAGCTTGGTAAACAGGTGCTGGTTGAAAGTATCTGGGTGAGGTGTGTTGATATGTGAGAGGTGGAGAGGATTGGTAAACGGGAGATGGATAGGAGGGTGCGGGTGCTTGGTAATTCGGGATGGGCTGATATGTAAGTGGAGGTGACGGATAAGTGTGGTATCTTGGTGGTGATTCGGCTCCCTGTGCGACCATCATGTCACTTACATCCTTTTTTTTGGACGTGCCACCAGTCTGCAAAGCCTTATTGGTGGCTTGCAGGGCTTCAAGATTTGTAACCATACCATTCTTAATGCCCTCTTCGATTCTTTCTCCAAGTTTGATGATATCGGAGAACTTCTGACCCTCGATCAGTATCAAACTCTCGTAATATTAGGGATCCTGAGCCCGAATGAAGAATCTATTCATTTGCTCCTCTTCCAGGGTCGGCCTGACCTTTGCAGCTTCTGACCTCCAACGATTGGCATACTCGCGGAATGTTTCGGTGGGCTTCTTCTTCAAGTTCTGTATATAGAATACTTTTGGACAATTTTCTGTTCATATATAACTAGAAAAGGACGAATTACAAACAACCAAATGAAACAACTAACTACTACTAGAAAGCTCCATAATTGACTGAGATCTGCAGAATGAAGAGAGAAAAGAATTAGAGTTTGACGGAAAGAGAAGAAACATGGATCGAGTGAGAAGGTGAGAGAAGAGACAAAATCACCTTTGATTCATTGCCTTCCAATTTCTATTAAGGGTTATTTATAACAACCTCAACTGACGTGGCAAACTCCTAGCCCTTGTAGTTCATTTATTCGGAACTAATCTTAGCTGTTAATTTGAATTTTTGTTATTCCTCTTCACTGATTATGTTACTCTTGTTATTCTTTAGACTAAGCTTCCTCCCTTCAAGCCCAGCTGACAACACTAATCTTGTGATTAATATTGGATCATTACAAATTGTACCCAGATTATAGTGATTATATATCAAGCATATACTGTAAATTATTTGTATATAGTATTTATACATCAAAGAGAGGAAATGACAGAAAAAATGACTATGCCGAAGCTTTTGTGATTTGAGCAATGAAATTAAGAAAAGCTCCATCATTAAAAATCTTTGAATTTTCAAGAAGACGAAGAAGAAAAAGGGAAGGAGAGAAAAAGCAAAGAAGGGGACAAGAGAGAGAGAAAGAAAAGCAAGATTGCGTTCACCCAAAAAATCCGCTACACCATTTGATATGGTTACATTATTTTAGGGCTATTTTTATAAGTTTTAAGGGTTAAGAGGAGTTTTAAAGACTAATGGTCTGGCTATTTATATTTTTTTCCCTATTTAAATTACGCAATGTGTTAAGAAGGCTCATCACAGATGTACGAGAAAGAAAAGGTTTAATGATATAATAAAATGATATGTCTAGTATGAAAAAAGAAATTCTATGATTAAATAATTCGAATAAGTTTATTATTTTCATCGGATTAACCTATCAAATACCTTATGTAAGTAGGAGTCGTATGGTATGATGGACAAGAAAAACTAATTATGGGATAAAAATTTAGTATCACCTTGTTTCTTGTTTGGTTACTAATCCTGAGATGAGTTCGAATTAGTAGTATGGAGATAACTTATACTTGCCAGAGGATGGAATAATAACTCTATTATAAATTATCCCATGATAAAGCAGTAATATAATTATCAGTTACAGAATTAATACAACATACCAAACATATAAAAAATAATATTAGGATACCAACATAACTAATCGCAAATACCTAATCCCAAGATAAAGTAGTAAAATTGATAATTTTGTGATTAATCCTAACATACAGGACATATTAATAAGACACAATATCAGGATACCATCATAACTAATCCAAGTATACCCAACCCCAGGAGAAATCAGTAAAATTGACAATATCATTATTAATACAACATATAAAATAGTCAATAAGAAATAATATCAGGATATCAACATAACTAATCCAAGTATACCTAATCCCCGGATAAAACAGTAAAATTGACAATTTCATGATTAATACAATATTCCAAACAGTCAATAAGAAATAATATCAGGATATCAGCATAACGAATCTCAGTATAACTAATCACAAGATAAAGCAGTAAAATTGACGATTCCATGATTAATATCAGGATACCACCGTAATGAATCCCAATATAACTAATCACAGGATAAGTTATTCGGGATAAAACATTAAAATTGGCAATTTCAGGATTAATACAACATATCAAACAATCAATAAGAAATAGTATCAGGATACAAGCACAACTAATCTCAGTATAACTAATCTCAAAATAAGTTATTTCAGGATAAAGCAGTAAAATTGATATTTCAAAATTAATACAACATACCAAATAATCAATAAAAAATAATATCAGTATATCAGCATAACTAATCTCACCGTAATCTTTTTAAGTAATTGATCGCCGAAAACATTAGAGCATAATATAATTCCGCAAATTCATCACTTTGAAAACAAGAACTCCTCAATCCTTGTTGACTTCGGTATTAGTACTATAATAGTAAAGCATGTGGTCATGATTATTATGCAAGAATAAAAATCATTATGAAAATAAATACTCTTTCCGTTCACTTTTATTTGTTCATTATTTTTAAAATAGATTTTCACTTTTACTTGTCTACTTTCATATATCAAAGAGAAAATTTTTCATTTTTTCCAGAAATTCGAAGATTTCGTTTGAAAAAGTAAACCTTTTACTTTGCATAAACAGCAAAGAGCATCAAGAGTTTACAAAGTTAAAATATATTATGCAAACCCAACTTTTGACAATTTTAAATTGATCAAACAAGAGGACAAACCTCAACTAAATCATTAAAAAGATCATGAAAACAGCTAATACAGTAATACCCACGACAGAATTAGTTAGAGAAATATTGCTGAAACAATTTAAAAGCTTCTTTGGTGGATGAATTTTTGACAATCAGAATCAATGTAATAAAAAATGTGGGTTAGTTAGAAAATAAACTAGCCACGTGGATCAATTAATTAAATAATAACACATGTCAGCAAAGTTATGAAAGAAGTGAAGAGTGACATATAAAGTACACTAAACATATTAGTGTATTAATCGTTAGTCCCGAAATTGATCGTGAGAGAATTGCACCAGATCTAGTACAAAGAATCACACATAAGTACAAATAAAAGGAGAATCAGTTAATCCCTAACTATACGGAATTTGCCATTATTAGGACATCAATTGTAGCATGCATATATGGAAGGGAAAATTTCATATTAAAACAATTGGGTTGTCTCCTTTTCAGCTTTATAGCCCATATTTCAATTTAAAATTGAGTAGCCCAAAAATTATAAGCCCATATTTGAAAAAAGAGCGTTAATTTTGTTTTTTTTTTTGGAGTAAAAAGTGAGATTTTCTGCATTTTCTCAGATTCTTTGCAATCTTCTTCCCCAAATACTTCAAAAACAAGATCTTTCCATGAATGCAGCTCCAAAAACCATAGAATTTCTTCTCCATCTCGAATTAACAACAAATCAAATACGAAAAGTAAAATTTTTTTGCCGCAAATCAGCGCAATTTTAGTTTTTGCTTCAATTTTGATTTCCATATTTTGTTCGATGGAGATTTTTCCAGTTTATGTTCTTCATAGTGGTGAATGGGAAGAAAACAAGTTTATCAATTTCATCAACGATTGTGTAATAATCGAGTCGATATTCACCTACAATAATTTAGTTGCAGCTATTTCGGAATAGATTAGGATAGATAGTTAGTTAAACACAATAGAGATTAACTTTCTCCCAAATGTTGGTTTTCCACCGATCCTGATTTACAACGATACAGGTATGAAAGTGTATATCAAATTAAAGAAGAAAAACTTGAATTTCACTGAATATCCTTTGTTTGTGACAGTGAAAGAGATATATGAAAATCGTTTGGTTCCTAGAAGTTCTAGTTGTGTAGTTGCTACAAGTTCCACCTGTTTGGTTGGTACAAGTTCAGATTCTAGAGATGTGTCAACAATTAATAGCACTGAGATTATTGATATCAAATTTATTGAAAACGCAAAATTTAGTGAAAACACGGGTATAATAGATGATATATTGAACGAATTTATTGAGGAAGATCAAGTTTATAAGGATAAAGAGACAGTTGTCAGTGTGATGAAGAACCTGGCTGTACGTGAAAGGTTCCAATTCAAGGTGAAGAGATCAAGCGCAACAAGGTATGTAAATAATTGTATATTCTGTTTTATATATAGTATATATTTGTATATAGGTATTAAAATTAGTATATATGTAGTTATGTTTTTGTATACAAGTGTATTTAGAAGTTGAATGATCTTTAATCCTAGGTATCACCTTATGTGTATGGATGAAAATTGTTCTTGGAGTTTCAAATCTTCTTCCGTTTTCAAGGCAAATATTCAAAGTGAGAAGTTATAATAATAATCACACATGCGGCTATGGTAAAAGATACTTAACACAACGTCAAGCTACTTCGGGTGTAATTGCTAGTATAGTCAAGGACAAGCATATTAATCCAAAAAAGTTTACACCGCAAATGATATAATAGAGGACATACAAAAGAAACACGTAATTGAGGTGAGCGACATAAAAGCATGGAGAGCTAAAGAAATAGCAATTGCATTTATAAGAGGAGTCCTAGTGATTCATATAAGGAGTTGCCGAAGTATTTTTATATGTTAGAGCAAACAAATCCAGGAACTGTTACAAAGTTACACAAATCAGAAGGTGGATGCTTTCTTTATGCATATGTTTCGCTATATGCATCTATCAATACCACTGTTGCGGCGTGCAACCTGAACCATATCATCGTTCATGTATCATTATTGCGGCGCGCAACCCAACCCTCATATCATTATTGCGGCGCGCAACCCGATCCTCAATGTCATTTAACAGTTTGACTTCCCAAATAATAGTCACAATTAAGGGACATAAAAATAAGCAAATATTTGACAAAATCCCGACAAGGGAAAGAATCCAACAAGTTCAACCAAACGTCCCGGCAAGGGAATAATCAACAATACTTTCTCCTTCTTACTTTTCTCATCTTATAACCCACTCTACTATTTTGAGCCAACGCTCCAAAGAATCAAGTAATCATATCACCGTTCACATGTTATTCACAACATATAGAAATCCTCCAATAATCACCGAGTTCACAACCAAGTCATGATAATCACACTATAAGGACTCACGGTCGTGCTAGACACCGATGTATAGATACCCGTCACCATGCCTATATATCGTACTCGATCACGTAACAAATACCAACAAGACTCAACTACTATTTCCTCAAGCTAGGGTTAAACCAAACACGTACCTCAAAGCCTTGAAATCCACTTAATCCTCAATTATTGCTTTACCTCGCGGTTCCACCTCAAATTCGCTCGAATCTAATCACAAATTATTCAATTATTTTAATAAACACTATATGAATCAATTTGAATGCATAAAAATAATTTTCTCAAGTTTTTCCCAAAATTTCAAAAATGCCCCCAGGCCCACATGGTCAAAACCCGAGGTTCATACCAAAACCCGATTACACATTCCCCCACGAATTCAAAGATTTAATTTGTTTTGAAATCTGACCTCAAATTGAGGTCCAACTCCCCAATTTATGGAAAATCTAGGTTCTACCCAAAAACCTCAATTTCACCCATGGAAATACTTGATTTCAAGTGGAAATCATGTTTAATGATGTTAAAGATTGAAAGAATCGAGTATAAATCAACTTACAAGTTATTTGGAAGGAAGTTTGCTCTTGAAAAATCGCCTATGGTGTTTGGGTTTTGAAAGAATGGTGAAAAGTGATGAAATTTTGACTAAGTATAAAATTTGATGGGTTGCGGATATGGAAATTGCGAACCAAACAGGGCTGGGAATTGCAACATTTTAGTTCGTATTTGCGAACTTGGGTCTGGAGGGCAGGTTTCACATTTGCGAAAGAGGCATCGCATTTGTGCTGGCCTCCAGTTGCTTTTGCGATCACGGGCTCCGCCTTTGCGATAATGCCCATACTTCCCAGACTTCGCAATTGCGAAGAAATGCTCGCATTTGCAAACCCACGCCTACCTAGGCTGGTTTTGCATTTGCGAACCAGCCTTCGCATTTGCGATAGCTGGTATTCGCATTTGCGAACTCTGGCTTCGTATTTGCGATATTTGCAGAAGCCTTATACCAGATTTTACAAAATGATAAATGCAATCCGATGCTTATCCAAAACTCACCCGAGCCCTCGGGGCTCCAAACCAAACATGCACATAACCTGAAAAACATCCTACGGACTTACTCGTGCGATCAAATCGCCAAAATAACATCAACATCAATGTATCAAGCCTCAAAATCATCATTTTCATTTCAAACTTCATAAACTTCCAACTTTAGATATCTAGGTCCGAAACACGTCAAATGACGTCCCATTTCGACCAAACTTTACAGAAAGCGCTTAACTCATATTTAAGACTTGTACCGGGCGTCGGAACCAAAATACGAGCCCGATATCATAGTCTTTTATTCAATTTCCATTTCCATTTTCCTTAATAATTTCAGAAAAATAATTTAACAGAAAAATTCTTTTCCTCGGGCTCTAGACCTCAGAATTCGACTCCGGGCACATGCCCGAGTCCCATATTTTTCTACGGACCTTTCGGGACCGTCCAATCTCGGGTCCGGGTCCATTTACCAAAAATGTTGACCAAAGTCAACTTTAATCTTATTAATATCAAAATTCTTTAAATTTTTCATAGAATTCACATATTTCAACATAAAAGTTTTCCGGCTACGTGCCTGGACTGTGCACGCAAATTGACGAAGGTAAAAATGAGGTTTTCAAGACCTCAGAAGCACGGATTGGATGGGGAAATAGGTGATGACCCTTTGGGTCGTCACATCCTCCACCTCTAAAATAACCGTTCGTCCTCGAACGGACAGAAGAAAGAAGTACCCGAGTCTGGGAACAGATGTGGATAACGGCTCCGCATATCGGACTCGGACTCCCAGGTCGAGGCCTCAGGGGGCTGACCTCTCCACTGAACATGAACAAAGGGAAAACTCCTAGATCTCAACGGACAAACCTGCCGGTCTAGAATAGCTACCGGCTCCTCCTCATAATATAAATCCTTGTCCAACTGGACAGTGCTGAAGTTTAAAACATGGGTAGGATCGCTGTGATACCTCCGAAGCATAGACAAACGAAAAACTGGATGCACGGCTGATAAGCTAGGTGGAAATGCAAGTCTGTAAGCCACCTCTCCTACTCGATCAAGAATCTCAAATGGACCAATCTACCTAGGGCTAAGCTTACCCTTCTTTCCGAACCTCATCACGCCCTTCATAGGCGACACCCGGATCAATACCCGTTCACCAACCATAAAAGCTGCATCTCAGACCTTACGGTCTGCATAACTCTTCTGCCTAGACTGAGCTGAACGAAGCCTCTTCTGAATGATCTTGACCTTATCTAAGGCCTCCTAGACTAAGTCTGTACCCAATAACCGAGCCTCTCCCTTCTCAAACCATCCGACTGGAGACCGACATCGCCTACCATACAACGCCTCATACGGAGCCATCTGAATGCTGGACTAGTAGTTGTTGTTGTAGGCGAACTCTACTAAAGGCAAAAATGGTCCCACGAGCCTCCAAAATCAATGACACAAGCTCGGAGCATATCCTCCAAAATCCGTATAGTTCGCTCGGACTGACCGTCCGTCTGAGGATGGAATGCTGTGCTCAACTGGACCTGGGTGCCCAACCTTGCTGAACTGCTCTCCAGAAGCGCGAGGTAAACTGCGTACCCCGATCTGAAATGATGGATACTGGCATACCATGAAGGCGACAATCTCCCTGATATAAATCTCAGCTAACCTCTCGGATGAATAGGAGACTGCCATTGGAATGAAATGCGCTGACTTGGTCAGCCTATCAACAATGACCCAAATAGCATCAAACTTTTTTCGAGTNAACTCACCCCTGCAATCTGAAAACACCATCATCATCTAAGGTCACCTTCGTGGCACCTCCACGCTGCACCGTGTCTCTTATGACACACAAATGGGGATCATCAAACCGCCGATCACGGATATGCTCCAATAGAGAAGAACGGGCAACCGTGCAAGCTAACACTCTGCTAGGTTCAGACATATCTAATCTCACCAATCGATTGGCCAAGGCCTGAACATCTAAAGTAAGCGGTCTCTGGCTGGCCGAATATAAGCAAGACTACCCATGCTGGCAGATTTCCTACTCAATGCATCGGCCACCACATTGGCTTTACCCGGGTGGTATACGTTCAACAACTCTAACCACCTTCGCTGCCTCACATTCAACTTTTTCTGCTTGAACAGGTACTGAAGGCTCTTGTGATCCGTGTACACCTCACACGTCACACCATATAGATAATGCCTCAAAATCTTCAAAGCATGAACAACACCTGCCAACTCTAGATCATGAATCAGATAATTCTTCTCGTGGATCTTCAACTGTCTTGAAGCATAGGCAATGACTTTGCCATCCTGCATTAATACTGTACCAAGCCAAACGCGGGAAGCATCACAATAGACTATGTAAGGCCCTGAACCCGTAGGGAAAACCAATACCAGTGATATAGTCAGAGCTGTCTTAAGATTCTAAAAGCTCGCCTCACACTCATCTGACCACCTGAACTGGGCACCCTTCTAGGTCAATCTGGTCATCGGGGCTGCAATAGACAAATATCCCTCTAAGAACCGACGGTAATAACCTGCTAATCCCAAGAAACTCCGAATCTCAGTCACTGAAGCTGGTCGAGGCCAATTCTTGACTGCCTCAATCTTCTTCGGGTCCACCTAAATACCCTCTGCTGATACAATATGACCCAGAAATGCAACCGAACTCAACCAGAACTCACACTTCGAAAACTTAGCATATAACTGACTATCCTTCAGAGTTTGAAGAACCACTCTGAGGTACTGCTCGTGCTCTTCCTGGCTGTGGGAGTACACCAGGATATCATCAATAAAGACTATTACAAATAAGTCTAGATATGGCCTGAACACTCGGTACATCAACTCCATAAAAGCTGCTGGGGCATTGGTCAACCTAAATGACATGACTAAAAACTCGTAGTGCTTATACTGAGTGCGGAATGCTATCTTAGGGACATCAAACGCCCTAATCCTCAGCTGATGGTAGCCAGATCTCAAGTCTATTTTTGAAAATACCTTTTCTCCCTGAAGCTGGTCAAACAAATCATCAATTCTCGGCAGTGGATACTTGTTCTTTATCATCACTTTGTTCAATTGCCGGTAATCAATATACATCCGCATCGATCCATTCTTCTTATTCACAAATAACACCGGCGCACCCCAAGGAGAAACACTAGGCCTGATAAAACCCTTCTCTAGTATCCTGCAACTGGTCCTTTAACTACTTTAACTCTGGCGGGGCCATGCAATATGGCAGAATAGAAAAGAGCTGCGTGCCCAGAGCCAGATCAATACAGAAATCAATATCCTTTTCGGGCGGCATACCCGGCAGGTCTGAGGGGAAGACCTCGGGGAACTCTCGAACAATAGGAATCGAGTCAATAGAAAGAACCTCTGCGCAGGAGTCGCGAACATACGTGAGATAAGTTAAACACCCCTTCTCGACCATGCGTCGAGCCTTAACATATGAAATAACACTGTGGGTGGCATGACCTGAGGTCCCTTTCCACTCTAGTCAGGGCAATTCTGGCAAAGCCAAGGTCACGGTCTTGGCGTGACAATCTAAGATAGCATGATACGGGGACAACCAATCCATCCCCAAAATAACGTCGAAATCCACCATATCTAAAAGCAGTAAATCAACATGGGTCTCAAGACCCTCAAGCACAACCACACAGGAACGATGCACCCGGTCGACTACTATGGAGTCACCCACTGGTGTAGATACATAAACAGGAATGTCCAGAGCATAACTAGACATAGCCAGGCAGGGTGCAAAATAGGATGACACATATGAATATGTAGACCCAGGGTCAAATAGCACTGATGAATCTCTATCACAAACCAGAATAGTAGCTGAAATAACAGTATCTGATGACTCGGCCTCTGGTCTAGCTGGCAAAGTATAAAACCGAGGCTCAGCCCCACCTCCCTAAACTATGTCTCTGGAACGATCGGCTACTTGCTGACCCCTACCTCTGGCGGTCCGGCCTCCACCTCTACGGTCTTGACCTCTACCTCTATGATCCCTACCCCCGCCCTTGGCTAGCTGGGCAGGCTGTGGGTCACCTGGTGCCATAATCATGGGGCGAGGACTCTGCTGCTGCAACTGTGTACCCCTCAATCTCGGGAAACCTCTCCTGATGTGACCATACTCACCACACTCATAACATCCCTCCATATGATGAGACTGACCCTGACGACCCGAATGACCTCCACGAAAGCTTTGAAGAGGCTGTGCACTGATGGGAGCTGGAGATGCACTGAGTGACTACTGATCGGAATACTGCCCATGAAAACCACGATCACCTGGGACACCCTGCGAAGCCTGGAGGGCTGATTGTAAGGGCATGGAAGGCTGACCCCTATCATAAGAATCCCTGCCTCCAAATGAGGCACCACTGAATCGACCTGAGTGACGTGGTCTCTTATCTGACCTAAGACTACTCCCCTGTGGTAGAACCATCTCGATCCTCTGGGCCACATTGGCCGCCTCCTGAAAGGTAATGTCACTACCCGCCTCTCTGGCCATCTGAAGACGAATAGGCTGAATCAAATCATCAATGAATCTTCTCACCCTCTCCCTCTCAGTGGGGAGTATGACAAGGGCATGGCGAGCTAGATCGATAAACCGGGTCTCATACTGGGTGACCATCATAGACCCTTGCTGGAGGCACTCAAACTGCCTCCGGTAAGCATCCCTCTGAGTAACGGGAAGAAACGTCTCTAGAAACAACTTCAAAAACTGATCCCAAGTCAAAGGCGGCGACCCTGCTGGTCTGGCTAAACAGTAATCCCTCCACCAAGTCTTGGCGGATCCAGATAGACGAAAAGCCGTAAAATCAACTCCATTAGACTCTACAATGCACATGTTCCGAAGAACCTCGTGGCAGCTATATCAGAAATCCTAGGGGTCCTCAGAAGAAGCTCCGCTGAATGTAGCAGTGAAGAGCTTGGTGAACCTGTCCAGCCTTTACAAGGCATCTGCGGACATAGCAGCTCCATCACCGGCCTGTGCAACTACCCCCGGCTGAACTGCCGTAGCTGTCGGAACTGGTAGAATCTGAGTCTGAGGAGCTACCTACTCCAGAGTACGTACGGCAGGAGTTTGGGTCCCTCCTCTAGCCTGGGAAGTGGTTGGTGCTACAGGGAGCAATCCTTCTAGGGTGACACTCTCCATGAGGAAAACTAACCGGACCAAGGCATCCTGAAGAACTAGGGTAGCAATAAACCTCTTTGGGACCTGAGCTGGGCCCACTAGAACTGTCTGGGCTGGGGCCGGAACCTCCTCGTCAAGGCCAACCTGAGGGTTCGCCACTGGTGTTGCTGCTGGTGGCTGGGCTCTACCCCTGCCTCCGCCCCTAGCATGGCCACATCTTCTGCCCCTAGCGGGAGCTGCCTGGGGCTCGGACTGCTTATCAGTGGATGAGGAAGCACGTGTTCTCACCATCTGCGAAAGAACATAGTAGAAATTTAATCAGCATTGAGAAACCAAATCGCACGACAAGAAAGAACAAATGAGAGATTTTTCCTAACTCAATAGACTCTGGGGAACAAGTACAGACGTCTCCGCACCTACCCCTCAGACTCTACTAAGTTTGTCCGTGAGATGTGAGACCTATGTAACCTAGTGCTCTGATACCAACTTGTCACGACCCGAATTCTCCACCATCGGGATCGTGATGGCATCTACTCGTGGTAGCTAGGCAAGCCAACTTATTTACCCTTTCATTACTAGACAATTACTTTAACAGTTTACAGCATCAATATAGAACAAGAAATTTAACAAGAATAATAGCAGAAGTCTGATTTGTAATTACGAATCATAACGCGGAACAGTCATTAATAGCCTCTACCCAAGATTTGGTGTCATAGTACTCACGAACTACTAAGAATATACTAAATACACTGGTCTGAAAAAAATATATAAGCTGTGCGTTTCGAAAACAATGAGGCAACAGTCTAAAAGAGAACATAAAGAAGAGACGTCGGGCCTGCGGACGCCTGCAAGGCTACCTCGGTCTCGTAAAAATGAAAGCCTGCTCCCGCACTAATGCTGTTGCTGCTCCTCAAAACCTGGACCTGTGCAAAAATGCACAGAAGTGTAGCATCAGCACAACCGACCCCATGTGCTGGTAAGTGTCTAGTCTAAGCCCGGCGAAGTAGTGACGAGGCTAGACTGGACACCACAAAAACCTATGCAGTTATAAATATACAGTAGAAATCAAATACAAGGACATGGGAGGGGGAAACATGCTATGGGGAGATACAATGTTAACGGTAATCCCGAGTAACAAACTAAAACAGCTTAGATTCACAATGAATAAGGAATCCATACTCAATACAAACACATGGTATCAATAACTGATGCGGCGTGCAAATCGCTCCACAGATACCACTGTTGCGGCGTGCAACCCGCTCCACAAATACCACTGTTGTGGCTTGCAACCCGACCCATATCATTGTTCATGTATAATTGTTACGGCGCGCAACCCGACGCTCATATCATTGTTGCAGCGCGCAACCCGATTCTCAATGTCATTTAACAGTCTGACTTCCCAAACAACAGTCACAATTAAGGGACATAAAAATAAGCAAATATTTAACAAAATCCCAGCAAGGGAAAGAATCCAACAAGTTTAACCAAACGTCCCGGCAAGGGAATAATCAACAACGTTTTCTCTTTCTTACTTTTCTTATCTTATAACCCACTCTACTATTTTGAGCCAACGCTCCAAAGAATCAAGTAATCATATCACCGTTCACATGTTATTCACAACATATAGAAATCCTCCAACAATCACGGAATTCACAACTAAGTCATGATAATCACACTATAAGGACTCGCGGTCCTGCTAGACACCGATGTATAGATACTCGTCACCATGCCTATACATCGTACTCGATCATATAGCAACTATCAACAAGACTCAACTCCTATTCCCTCAAGCTAGGGTTAAACCAAACACTTACCTCAAAGCCTTGAAATCCACTTAATCCTCAACTATCGCTTTAACTCGCGGCTCCACCTCCAATTCGCTCGAATCTAATCATAAATTGTTCAATTACTTTAATAAACACTATATGAATCAATTTGAATGCATAAAAATGATTTTCCCATGTTTTTATCAAAAATTCCCTCGGGCCCACTTGGTCAAAACCCGAGGTTTGGACCAAAACCCGGTTACCCATTCCCCCATGAATTCAAATATGTAATTTGTTTTGAAATCGGACCTCAAATCGAGGTCCAACTCCCAAATTTATGGAAAACCTAGGTTCTACACAAAAACCCCAATTTCACCCATGGAAATCCTTGATTTTAAGTGGAAAACATGTTTAATGATGTTAAAGATTAAAAGAATCGAGTAAAAATCAACTTACAAGTGATTTGGAAGGAAGTTTGCTCTTTAAAAATCGCCTATGGTGTTTGGGTTTTGAAAGAATGGTGAAAAGTGATGAAATTTCGACCAAGTATAAAATTTTCTGGGCTGCGGATATGGGAATTGCAAACCTTGGTTCGCAATTGCGAACCAAACAGGGCTGGATATTGCGACATTTTAGTTCGCATTTGCGAAGTTGGGTCTGGAGGGCAGGTTTTGCATTTGCGAAAGAGGCATCGCATTTGTGATGGCCTACAGTCGCTTTTACGATCACGGGCTCCGCATTTATGACAGTGCCCATATTTCCCAGACTTCGCAATTGCGAAGAAATGCTCGCATTTGCGAACCTTGACCTACCTGGGCTGGTTTCGCATTTGCGAACCACCCTTCGCATTTGCGATAGCTGGCATTCGCATTTGCGAACTCTGGCTTCACATTTGCGAAAATTGCAGAATCCTTATACCAGATTTTCCAAAAATGAGAAATGCAATCCGATGCCTATCCAAAACTCACCCGAGCCCTCGGAGCTCCAAACCAAACATGCACACAACCTTAAAAACATCCTACGGACTTACTCGTGCGATCAAATCGCCAAAATAACATCAACATCAATGAATCAAGACTCAAAATCATCATTTTCATTTCAAACTTCATAAACTTCCAACTTTAGATATCTAGGTCCGAAACGCGTCAAATGATGTCTGATTTCGACCAAACTTTACAGAAAGCGCTTAACACATATTTAAGACTTGTATCGGGCGTCGGAACCAATATACGAGCCCGATACCATAGTCTTTTATTCAATTTACATTTCCATTTTCCTTAATAATTTCAGAAAAATAATTTAGCAGAAAAATTCTTTTCCTCGGGCTTTAGATCTCGGAATTCGACTTCGGGCACGAGTCCCATATTTTTCTATGGACCTTCCGGCACCGTCCAATCTCGGGTCCGAGTCCGTTTACCAAAAATATTGACCAAAGTCAACTTTAATAATATTAATATCAAAATTCTTCAAATTTTTCATAGAATTCACATATTTCAACATAAAAGTTTTCCGGCTATGACGTCGTACTGCGCACGCAAATTGAGGCAGGTAAAAATGAGATTTTCAAGACCTCCGAAGCACGGAGTGGATGGGGAAATAGGCGATGACCCTTTGGGTCGTCACAGTTTCAGATAGAAATGAAAGCATCTTCAATACCACAAAAGTTGTGTACCTAGAAGTACCACATTGTATTTGCATGTTTCACTTGTGGCAGAATTTAAAGCGCACATTCAAGAAATATCACAAACAATTGAAGGATATCTTCTTTGCTTTGGCTAGAGCTTACACGATAGAGAAGTTTGAGTACCATATGACAGAGATGTGCAAAATTAATTCGAGAGTGCAGCCTTACTTATTCGAAATTGGATACGAAAGGGGGTCTAGGTCATATTCCAAAGTGAAAAGGTCGATGGTAATGACTTCTAATATTGCAGAGTCAATTAATGCAGCAAACAAGGATGCTAGAGAGTTACCAGTAATGCGATTGCTGGAGTACATGACAAATTTGCTATAATAGTGGAACAACAAAAATAGAAAAATGCTATAGAGACATCTACAGAGCTTGGCGAAAAGTACGACAAACTCCTTCGGGAAAATCTGATTGCATCGGAGCAAATGACGGTAAATTGAATCAAATATAATGATGCTTGGCACTGCTGACTTGCATTTTATAGCTTGTATAAGGATGTATATCTCTGTATAATAATGTATATCTCTGTATAATAATGTATAATGTTCTTTCACTTTTTAAAAAAAAAAGCTTTTGCAGGTGAGGCCTGCTACGGAGAAGTTATATATTGTGTTTGAAGGGGTAAGGCGAAACATAGTGTGCCTTGAAGAAGGAACATGCAGTTGTGGAAAATTTCAAATGGATGAACTTTCATGTCCGCATGTTTGGGCGGTTTTGAAGAACCAGCAGCTGGAACTTGGCTAGTATTGCTCTTTTTACTACAAAAAGGATAAACTCCTTAGAACTTATGAATTTTCAGTGAATCCGATGCCAGATGAGAGTCTATGGGTAATTCCAACAGCGGTGATGAAAGATATGGTCCTACCACTTAAAGGGAGAAGGAATGCAGGAAGGACAAGAAAGGAAAGACTCAAACCTGCTTCAGAAAAAGAGTCTAAGAAGGTGTTTTCATGTTCTGTGTATGGACAAGGTGGTCACAATAGAAAAACATGTAGGAATCGATCAAAATAGATAGTTGAAAACATAACACTTCCTATTACATTTGTTGTCATGTTGAGTACTTAAGTTTCACAAAGAATAGAGTTACAAATTTTAAGTAGTTAAGTCTCACAAGTAATTGAATTACAAATTTCAATAAAGATTTACAACTTACGCTATATATTGCAATTGTGTTAAATATGTTTCATTATACATGTTTTAATTATCCAATAATAGTGTGTTGTTATTTTTAATGGTGCTAAATATATTAATACATTGTACAAATATAAAATAGAACTGCTAGTATTATATGTATACAGATGTATAAATAAGAGTATAAGTTTGTATGAATATGTATAAATCCTGCTACTACAACAAAACTGCAACCATAATGAAAATACATACTTTGTTAAAGGACAAAAGCAACTGATATATTCATTAAAATGTAATTCATTCACAACCACAATGCGTAATGACTACCGCAAATTACAGAAAAATAAAAATATCTATAAAATCCTTTGATGCTATCTCACAAGTAGCAGAATAGTACTTGGACAAAACTAGGCAACAACTTCTGATACATAGAAAAACTACAGTAAAATGGAAAAACCAGAACTACTTTCTCGTTCGCCCCCTCTTCCTCTTCTTGAAAAGTCTCCCTGTGATTTCATCACCACTAATTGCACTGGACTGTTATTTTTTCCTTCCATAATCCCACAACGGAGATCCCCGCCTGGTGCGAAGTGTCCCAAACTCAAAATTATCTTTTCGAAATTCCTTACCAAGGATGAAATACTCAGCAAAGCCAGCAACAAAAGCACCACAATCACTGTAATTAAAAAGAAAAAAATCAGATTCAAATAGGTAAACTAATAATAAAATAGTAAAACAATTGAGATTAACCTTCCATTTGATCTGTTGGGGAACATTATTAACCAGATTAATCTGCAAAGCATCAGAATGGGATTTATCGGTATATGCACCATTGTTCCAATCAATGCCCTTCTTCTCGTCATAAAAATCAGAACTCTTCAAGAAGTAAGGTATTAAAATTGCATAAGGTAATGCAGCATCCAAAACAATTCTATCATTAATAAATCCACGATTAGAATCATAGATGTGGATGCACCTATCTATGAAGGTAAACACCCCCAAAACCAAATGGCCCAATTTTGCTCTTCTGCGCTTCACATAGATAGGGAATAAGACGTGGTCAACAGTGTGCCACGGGACATTTGCATCATAAAAATATCCTCTAATGTACTCTTCTATCTCATGCCCTTCAGGAATCACTGAAGAATCTTGATTCACTTTGAAAACTTTATACACGGAGTTGAATTGTTACCAAAGGCATAGCCGGTTGTAGTAAACCGCATGGCAACACTCGGCCCATATTTTTCCCTCTTCCTCAAATAATAAAAGAGGACATCCAAGTGCTGAAACTAGAAATAAAACAGAACAACCATCATTACCAGATATTTTAAATGTAGAAATTTATACACTATTATACAGAGGTATACATATTTATACAAGGTTATACAATCTTATACAATGTTATACAATCTTATACTGTGATTATACAAGGCTACGTATACACTATGGGGGTCTCAAATAATAAAGATATGCAACAAATAAAAAAAGACATTAGAACATAATTTTATTAAATACCGTGTCAATGAAAGGTCGACCACAATATGCAAGTGACTGGAACCAATCCTTCGTGGTCACATTACACGAGCCAAAAGTAAAAGCTTCCGCAAGCATATTTACTTCATCGGGATATATATTTTTAGCACTTCAAATTACAAAAA
This sequence comes from Nicotiana glauca, assembly GCA_026770625.1. Classification (NCBI taxonomy): domain Eukaryota; kingdom Viridiplantae; phylum Streptophyta; class Magnoliopsida; order Solanales; family Solanaceae; genus Nicotiana; species Nicotiana glauca. The sequence continues at coordinate 55,808 of MU674720.1, forward strand.
ATAAAAAGTAATCAGAACTACATTCATTGACAAGTATAAAATCAAAACATGAAAGGTTAAAGAAAGTGAATATACCTTCGCCTCGTATCCATCCCATTATCAACAAACACGCAAAACTCTTCAGCCAATGGCGACAATGGATCAAAATCATCAATTTCGATCGTGAAAGGATGCTTGATATCAAAAATGAGCTTGGGCACCGATCCTGATGCCCTCGAATCAAAAAGTGGCAAATATAGAGATTTGCCATATTTTCCTGGTATTTTCTGTCGAACTGACTTTTCAGGAGAAATGAAATCATCTTCTACGTCTATGATGGATTGTTTGTAAGCACAATTTGGGACATCTGTAGCGTAGCTAAATCTTCATCGCCAATGTCATCCCAAAATGTGTCACCCTTGACATCACCTGCTACCCCTTAGACAGAGAAAAAAATAATAAAAAACTTTAAAATTAAGAAAAGAAAAATCAGACAAAAAAAGAAGATAAAGTATAGAACAAATACCATGATCAACACCATCAGTAACTCCCTCGTCAGCTAGCACGTCATCTTGATTCACTTGATTGACAAAGTCAGGAACAACATCATATTGATAGCCATCATATTCGCCAAGACCAGATGTATTGTCATCAGACATGCGCTGATGAATATAATAACAAACAATAGAAAGATAAGGCATAGCTGTTGAGTGATGATTCAGAAAAGGCATAATTATTGAGTGATTTGGTTTTATCAGTAAACAATTACCTTAGAATCGGTAAAATCCTCCCTCGTTTGCTTGGTTTCCTTCATATTCAGAAAATTGAACACTTTTTCAAAGGAAGAAACTACATAATTGTTGAGTGTCGCAACTGTATCAGTCAACTACAATAAAAAAAAATCAAAAGCAAATCAACAAAATCATATTTATAACAAAAAAAAAACCATGTATATACAAAAAATACTGATAAAATACAGAAAAACTAAAGGTCCAGTACCTTTCCAATAACACTCCTCAACTTCTCAACTTCAGCATTCAACAGATCAATGCGCGCTAAAGGATCATAACTCGGGTTAGGCTGTCGATCCATATTCTGAGGAAAAGATCGTTTAGACTGCTGCTCCATATTCTGAGGATAAGGTCGTTTAGAATGTTGCTCCATATTCTGAGGACAATGTGGAGATGCAGCGACAGAATCATCAGTATGAAAGGCAGGCACCACAGGCACATCCCCTGATGCAACATCATCGACATTAACTTCAAAAAGCATGTCGATGTTCAGATTTGACAGCTCTTCACGAGTAGGGAAAATGTTCCTATAGTTCAACTACAAGAAAAAAACTGGATTACAATGGTAGAAAAAGGAAATTGTAACATATCCATAAATATACATACAGAAAAACTGAAATCATATATGAAGAAGTATTATGGTACAAAATGTTTACCTTGTCGATACTACACATGATCACCCCGCCAGTCAAATTCGCATATGCTGGAGTTTCAGTCACTTTCCAATTAAGAATGCGTGGCACTTTTGTTCTAACGCGAACAGCTAGATGCTTGTCAACAATAGTGCAACACTCAAAAAACTATATTTGTAATGTAAATGGCAAACCTCCAAGCCTATACATTGTCAAAGAGTCACACTGTCAGTCCCTCATTATCCTTAAAATATCTTCAAATGACTTTTTCCCCAAGCATACGTTTGATATTGACCACTTTCAATGATATCAAAATCATCTTTGTTGATACTATGATTATTGGCATCTGAGAATATGAAATGATGGACAAACACCATCAAGGCCATCTTGAACGCATCTTCGTCCGACTTCCAGTACTTTTTCTTGAAGCGATCAAGAAGCTGCCCCCTAGTTATAGCTTTTTTTCATCTCCTAGAAAATACTCTTTTAGCAACTTATTAACATCTGGTTTGTCATAGAAAGTGGCATTGTCATCTACACACTTCAAACCAGTGATAACAGCAAACTCTCCAATGCCAAAACGCAACAAACAATCATTAATTTGCACCACAACTCCCTTTCATGTCCTGGGACAACTTCCTTCAATAATATACAATGAATTAGTTGATTTTGAATTTTAAATTGAGAGAGGTCCAAGAAGCACCCAAAACAACTAGCACGGAACATCTGAAGCTGTGTGTCAGTCAAATATTGCTTCAAAATGCTCACAATCTGAGTCTCGGTGTGGAAGCTAATCGTGTTGTGGAAATAATCAACTGGTTGTAAATAGAAGTCCCCAACCTTGCATAAGAAAAAATAACAAGAACAAGATCAGGAACAAAAACTATACTAAAATATTTTATAAATAAATATAGCAGAACTTGTATAAAGATGTATAAATAGCTATATAACTTTGTATAAATTGTATAAGCATGTATAAATTACTAGCAACACAGGGAATACCTTCAACTTAGCTTTTCTCTCATTCAATTTGGAGCGAATAGCAAACCTTTGTTCTTTCGATAAGGAATCAAGGCCACTATCACCATCATCCTTGATCTTTCTCCTTTTCGCTTTAACATTGCGGCCTACATCATCTTCGTTAACTAAATCAACTTTCAGCTTTTCTTTTAATTTTTGAGGTCTCCCACATTTCTTATTCTGTATTCTAACAATGTTAACCGGAGTAGGAGTATTACTTGTTTGCGACCGAGTAACTCGAGTGCTCCCTTGTTGCAACTTTTTGGGAGGAGGAGGAGACTCAAAATCATCATCATCGGGATCCGGACATGCGTTTTCGCTTCAGAAGAAGGTGGTGAGGGCAAGTCACTCGATGATTTAACTGGAGTGGGAGTATTTCTCGTTTGCGAATGAGTTATCCGACTGCTCTCTTATTGCGAATTTTTAGGAGGAGCAAGAGACTCAAAATCATCACAATGTGGCGCCTGGACATTTACATTAGATTCAGACTAAGGGCTTGATGGCAACTCCCTCAATCTTTTCGCATAATCTAACTTAACGCCTTTTCCAGCAATCTTCATTTTGCTTTTAGAAGCAGCTATTTTTTAGTGCATTTTCTACAATAAACCAAACAATCAAAGCTTTAACAAAATTGAAGACAACTGAAGGAAAACACAAAAATTAAACTGTAACAAAACTCAAAGGTCAACCAAAACTAAAGGGCATGAACACAAAGTAGAGGCCAATTTTTCCAAATTGTAACAAAAATCAAAAAATAAAAAATTCTACCCTAAAAGTCGAAATAACAGAGCATGCAAACTAAAACATCAAGTTTAATCCTAGAACGAAGAGAGATGGAATGCAAAATCAAACGAAAAATACAGCAACATTGTAAGAAAATAGGCATAATCAGAAAAAGCAAAAAAATTAAAAATAATACAAAATTCAAAACCAAAACTGTGGTAAAAGCATATAATGAAATGGAAATTACCTGAAATTAAGATTAAAAGCTCGAAAAATTAGTTGAACCCAACAATGGAGGTCGGTTATCGTCTGAGAAAAGCCTGAGAAAGAGAGTTTGAGAAAAACGTGAGGAAGAGAGAGAAAGAGAAACAAAGAAATTGACATTTAAAATATTAAAACGGTTATTTTGAGTTGTGGGCTACCAAGTGTAAAGTAAATTTCATAAAATACACAATATGGGCTAATCCAAGTAAAGGCTTAAAATATGGGCTATTTTCGAATGAGCTGTCTAGCCCAAATGATATATGGTGTAATTTTTTGGGGAGAAATTCAAAAATAGCCAGATTTACCACTGGTCGTTGAAAAATAGCCAAGTTTCAAAAGTCATCGAAATTTAGCCACTTTAAATCTGAGCGAAAACACTGTTCAAAA
>MU674725.1:12450-34130 GCA_026770625.1 Nicotiana glauca
GAAATTAACCAAAAAATGCTAATTAACTCTTAAAAATAATCATCACACAAAATTAAGCATCAATTAAAAGTAAGCTCACCCAATTTGGACATCAAACGCTAAAATGCGAAGTACATATTTGATTTTTCCATTTTTGTAAGACAAACTTAATTACTCCTAATTGTAGAATTAAATCCTAACTGCAAATGAAACATATTTTTGTATTTTTTATGCACAGACAAAATGCAAACAATAAGGAAAAATTACACAAAAAATTCACAAAAAATCACACACAACACAAAACTATTTTATTTTTGAATTTTTGGGAGTAATTCTCATATAGGGCAAAAATCACGTGCTCACAAATCTTATGCGACGTGAAGCGCTTTTTATATCGATCCAGAATTGAGAAATTGTAATGGTACTACAGATATGGTGCGGGATGTTCCTCCCTGCGTATTTGATTGGCCTATTGTTGTCGCCTGGCAGAAGGTCATTCTGTCATTTCTGCTCAGTATCAATATTACTTAAGGTTTTGAGATTTGGCATTAATTGTTATGATGATTCATGCGTTGCTATCGCATAGCATTGATGTAATTGTATGATGTTTGTCTATGCATTGAAGCAGTAAATGGCTTGGAAGGATGTTTACTCAATGCAAGATTCAGAGATTCAAAATTTTATTTCCAGCGGAGGAGAGGCAATCGGGCTATGAAGGTTCAAGTTTGGTTTGATGGAGTAACAAGACTTGGTATTTTCGATCGTGGTGAAATTTTCATATATGATGTGGTGTCATTGTCCTTGTTGATTACATTAAGTTCGCTGGTGTTATGGTTTTCTTCAATTCGCCTTTGGAATAGAATAGCATATGGGTTCTGTGGTAGGATGACAACACTCCTTGAGAAAAAGTTTAGAGTGATTTGAGATTTATGGTGGACATTGACTAGGTCTACGAGTTTAATTTGAAATATTGGATAGCATAATGGCGGGAGATTTGATATAATAGAAAGGAGTTGCTTGATATGAAGAAGGATACAACATAACTTTGAATTGGAAGATATTGTCATACATTTAGTTGATGTCCACGAGGAGTGAATAGACTTGTGCAGCTGGTGAATGAGCACGGGCTCAGGTGGGTTATATCATATGAGCAGGTCAGTGGCGCGTGGTTGGTGAAGCTCCTGCGAAGGATTTTACTGGCTATTTGTTAAGAGGTTTAATATGTGAATGTTGCTAGAGATTCAGAGTGTTCATGAAATGCTAACGGAAGGATTTTGAGAAATATGGCGGTTTAATTGTGCAAGGCCATGTCAATAAAAGATAAAGAATCTTGGTGGGTTCCAAAGTTGTGTAATAGTGGCTTCAAGCTAAGTGGGAGGGTCCCATTGCCTACGGTTGGATTGCATTGTTGCATATTTGTGAGATTTTTACTTATCGGCATATTGATGGGTTACTGGGACTTAGGAAAGAGAACATCAGTGGTAATTTGAGCAAAGGAATTAAAGAATGTGTGTGAGGTTTGACAGTCGCCGTAATTGATTTTATTTGGAGGCTTTCGAGTATTATGGCCTATTATGTGAAGATGGATACCGAAAGAGTTATGGTGGTTTAGACCACTACTTGAGGTTGATATTTTCTGCGGTTATAAGAATTTAGTCATGGGTTGTAATGGTTATCTTGAAATGAGTTAATTAAAAGGCTTCTATATGATGAAGTGTTTACCTTATTAGTGGTTCAGGAGTTATGATGAAATTCTTGTACTCTTGCACATTGTCATGATTAAGTGTCGTGAGTAGCGTGGGATTTGGAAGTTGAGAATCAAGGTTGCGGTTCGGTATTGACAAGGAGGTCAAGGGCTCGAATGAGCAGGAAAAGAATTTAGATGTTTAGAGTAAGCTGGTATTATCTTCAGCATCACTTGAGATCAGTGTCATGAGTAAGAGGTTTTGTGTATTGACTTGTGGATCCTTGATTCGCTTTGCGTCATTTGTATGGCCGGTGGTATGGATAAACAGACTTGTTACCTGGTACAGAAGGCCGTGGGAGCATATCCCATATAAAGATTGTATAAGTGTGACATGTAGTCACTTAATTAATTAAGGATTTAAACGAAGTATGGATATTGTGGTACTATCTCTAATTGAGAATTTATGCATGAAGGGCACTCGATTCATTTGGTTATGAAGTTGTTCCAGATTGGACGGTTGTTCTTGTGTGTTATGGGAAAAGGGGGTTATTATGGACCCATGAAAGATTATTGGCATCAAAATCGGCTTAAGGTATGTGAATGGATTTAAATATGAATATGGGCTCTATATCAGGTCGGATGTGTTCATTTCAGCATAGCGCTCCTTATCGAGGAGTATTTGGACGTTGGCTTGATAAATTTCTTGTGTGTTGAGGTTTCGCGTAAAGATGGTGTTATACAAGCAGGATGGCTCTTGAGATTCAGATCATATATCGCACTTCAGTTGTGCTTGAGTTTTGTAGCTTATGGCACTATCTGTCTCCCCAGGGATGGTATTATGCACTTAGCGTGCTTGTGGATGATATTTGGTATTTTTTTTAGTAATGAGCGATTTTGCTAGGTGTGTATCTTCTTATGTGAATTTTATATGTGGATCAATTAGCACGCCGCCACGGGTATGTTGTTTGGATCGGGTTGCACGCCGCGATAGTGTGATGTTGAGTACAGTTCCCTATATCTGTTTTGTGTGTTTTGTTTCCCATTTTCTGAGGAAAATTCATATTAGTTGCGTGAGTTGAGTAGTCCCTTCCAGAGTTCGTTTTCCTTATGTATCACATTCGAGCTTGTGGCATATTGGCACGTTATGGAATCATATGGGACTTTTGATCTTGACCGGGGTAGATTATTGCCTGAGCAGTTTGTACTGGGTGAGACGAGATTAATGGATCTAGGATCAGTGCAGTCAGATTATATGAAGTATATTAAATAGCAAAGATCATTATTTGGTTCAGAATGAGGTAATGGTTATTGTTAGAAGTATAGACTCAATGATTTGTTCACTCGGCAATTGGTTATGAATTTCTACACATCTCTTTTGTCGTGGCAGTATTGTGAGAGTTGGAATAAGACCTATATATATCATGAGGGGCATTGTGAGCATCGGATTCGGTGAGTGTCGGTTATTATGATCAGAGAATGCTATTATAGCCATGTGAATGATGTGGTGCATGGTGAGAATTCGGCAAAGGCATGCAGCCATGTTCTGGTACCTCATGTAGTGATTGATATGGTGTTCATATATTGGAAGCAGGCCTGGTACAAAATTCCAGATATTGGAATTGGGCTATAAACTTATTTGTATGAATAAAAGGAAATATCTTCAGAATTGATCAAGCTAATGTGCTCAACTGGGTTGTAGTAGCATGGGTAGGTGAACGTGATTTCGGACAACTCCAACGCAGTTCTTAGCACGTTTGAGGACGAACGTATATTTAAGTGGGAGAGAATGTAATAACTCGACCGGTCGTTTTGAGCTCTAGCGCGTCGTTCAGCAGTTTGAGGCCATGAGTAGCTTCACTCCAGGTATTATGGCTTGTACGCATGGTCGAAATTGAATTTTGGGAAGTTCAGAGTTGATTTGGAAAGAGAATTCTCAATTCAGAAGCTTTAGGTTGAAAGAATTGACTAAGATTGGATTTTTGAGTAAACAATCTCAGAATCGGGATTCGAAGGTTCCAACAGGTTCGTATGATAATTTCGGACTTGGGTGTATGTCCGGATTGGGTTTTGGAAGGCACGGGAACATTTCGGCACTTGTTGTGGAAGTTAGCATTTTTAGAAGAATTTCATAAGTTTTGATTGAACTACATTTCAGTGTTATCAATGTCCGTTTGGGATTCCGAGTCTGGGAGTAGCTCCGTATGGTGATTCTGGTGTTGGGAGTGCTATCAGAAGTGAATTCGGAGGTTCGTGGGTCATTCTGGAGTCATTTGGCTAAAGATAGAAATTTGAAGGTTTCTGAGGAGTTTGACTGGAAGTGGACTTTTTTGATATTGGGGTTAGAATCCAATTCTGGAAGTTGGAGTAGGTCTGTAATGTCAAACGTGACTTGTGTGCAAAATTTGAGATCATTCCGATATGATTTGATAGGTTTTGACATCGAATATAGAAGTTTGAAGTTCTAAAGTTCATTAAGCTTAAATTAGGGTGCAATTTATGATTTTGATGTTGTTTGATGTGAATTGAGGCCTCGAGCATATCCGTGTAATGTTGGGACTGGTTTGTGTGATTGGACGGGCCCCTAGGGGCCTGGGTGTGTTTCGGGGTGGTTTCAGATCATTTCGAGTTGTTTTGCAACAGTTGATGTTGGTATCTGGTGTTGTTCTTCGCATCCGCGGAGAATGATTTGGCTTCAGGGACTCTGTTCTTCGCGTTCGGGAAGAAGGAAATCTCTGTTGCACAGGTCTGATTTTGGAGGATCATATATCAAAATCTATAAGGAATTGGGAGACGAACAAAACAAGAAAGTTGTAGATCTTGGTGTCTAGTTTTCAAAACATTAAACCATTTTTCATTTGGAATTTTGTACAATAAGTTATGATCATTATACTAGAGGCTGTCTGAGAAGAGTTTGGAAAATAGTTTTTGGGAATTTTATTCTTCGCAAACGCGATAGGGCCCTCGGGAACGCGAAAAAGAGTCGTCTGGGCAGTGTATAAGTGAAAAGATATTGGTTTGGCTCATTTCATCTCATTTCCTCCATGGGAGCCGACCTATGAGCGATTTTGGAGCTCCATTTTCATCATCCATGTCAAGGTAAGTGATTCCCATCTATTGCAAGTTAATTACTTGGATTATATCAAAAATTTTAACATGGAAAATCATGTAAATTAGTAGAAATTTTGACGAAAACCTAGAAAATTTATATTTTTGAATTTTGGCCACGATTTTGGATATGAAATTGAGAGCCAATTATATATTTGAGTTCGTGAGGTTGGGGGTAAACTTTATCTTCGAAAAATTTTGGAATCCGCGCACATGGACCACCCGAGGGAGATTTACTCAACTTTTCGAGCAGAGTTGGGATTTTATACAAATTGAATTGTTATGAGTATTAGGATGTATTTTTATTGGTTTGCCCATTATTTGCCTAGTTTTGGAGCGTTGGGGCATCAGTTTGAGTCGTCGGAAGGGGCTTGGAAGCCAGTTATTGGACTTCGGAGCGAGGTAAGTCTCCTTTCTAACCGTGTAATAGGGGATTGTCCCCATAGGTAAAATAATTGGTTATGTGCTCCTATTTGTGAGGGCTACGTACGCACGAGGTGACGAGAGCCCTTGCGTAGCTACTATTATCTTTAAGTCTGTGTAGTCTAGGACCCAACAACATGTTATACCTGAAATATTTGTAATCTTATTGACAACTTAAATTGCCTAAATCATATCTAATTAGTAAAAGAATTTCTGAAAAGGGTTAAACCTCATTTTCTTAAATCATTAAAAGAGAATTGATGTTTCCTTGGATAAATGTTTATTGATGAATTCTTAATTGATTGTTTGAATGTGTGTATCTATGAGTACATGTGTTACACGTATGATTCACGAGCGGGGTAACTCTATTATTTATATTTGATCGTGTCACATGTATAATTCGCGAGCGGGGTAATAGATGCATCTATGGTTCGCGCTATTTGACCCTCTGATAATGCACAATTTAAATATTTGTTGGATTGGTCCGTACGACCTCGGTATGATTTACGCATGCTTGTAATGCATGCTTGAAATTTACAAATTGATATTGCCTCCCCGGTCTGAGAAATTGATAAATAATGGATTATGAATTTGGAGACTTCTAAATATAAAAAGGAATGTTTACTTGTTTCTTGACTTACTAGAGTTTACTGCCGTTATTAATAAATTCATGATTGTTCACATTATTAATATATTATTATTGGACCACTAGTAAGTGTGGAAGTCGACCTCTCGTCTCTACTTCTTCGAGGTTAGACGAGATACTTACTGAGTACACGTTGTTTTTGTACTCATACTACACTTGCTGTGCATTTTTGTTGCACATGCATATGTATGTCTAGTGTCCTAGTTTGGCACAGCGGCATGGTTGATACGGAGACCTATGTGAGTTGCACCTCTCGAGACGACCCGCAGCCAGTAGAGTCTCCTTCAGAATTTTGTATTGTATTTTCTTTTCTGCTCAATTTGTATTTCGGACAATTGTTGTATTACATTATTTCCTAGAAATTGCTCATGCACTTGTGACACCGAGTTCTAGAATGATTATGGGGTATTATAATAACTTCTAAATATTCTTTTATTTATTTTGTAAGGATTATCTTTTACTAGCCAAATTAAAGGAAAATCACAATTTTTTACAATTATTTAAACGAGAATTTAATTAAGTATATACGGTTGGCTTTCCTGACAGCGGTGTCTGGCACCATCACGACCCTCAGTGAAATTTGGGTCGTGACATGAGCCATATGTCGAGATTCAAGTGTGTTGTGTTCAATTAATCTAGCTAATATAAATGTTTTATGTGGTGTTGATTTAGTATGTTGGTATTCGGAATTTAGTATCATGATTTGTTTAAAGCAACGTGAATATCATGAAGGGCCTTGGTGTGTTCAAGGCCTTCATTCCAAATGTTTGGATCTGGCACTGGCCCAATAAGATGGCCTGCTTGACACAAGGCCTAAGGCAACCAGTTCTGGGGTTCCTCCCGCCTTGGGGCTCAAATTCGAGCCTAGGAGTATTTAGCATTATTTTTAAGGGAATTTTTCATAAAGCATCATTTTTTTGGTCTAATTAGTCATTTATAGATACCCTTTGCTATATTACGTGTTATAGATACCTTTTATGTTTTTATACAATGTATTTCATGTATTTAAGCCGTTGTATTCATTAATACAGCAAAGGCGTAAAATCTGGAATTCCAACTAAGTTTGATATGTATTTAGCTGTATTCAAGCGACATTTACATTAAATACAATAACGTATCCGCGCTAAAAATGGAAGAAAATAAAATCACATGATATTCTACTAATTTAACTCAACGAACTAAACGATCCCTCATTAATCTGTATTTGAAAGATACATAATAAAGACTATAGCTGAATAAAGAGAAATACATATGAATAATACTGTTGAATACAACAAAATACACCTTAATTCATCTGAATAAAATACTTGAATACAATGAAAATACACCTGAATACAGGTGAATAAATACTTGAATGCAACAAAAATACAACTAACTTCTGCTGAATAAAATAGTTGAATATAACTAGCTACAACTGAATACAGTTGTATAAAACACTTGAATACAACTAACTACTGCTGAATAAAATAGTTAAATACAATTGATCTCCCACCCTAGCTTCCGATATACTTTTCAAAATTATGCCATTACAGAGGCTGAAGAATTGTCGACATCAATTTCCTTCACCATCCTCATCCTCGGGTAACATCGGCCATGAAACTCTAGCCAAGTTACTATTAAAATTGTTCTTTGGTAGCCACAGATCTCCAGGATATTGCAGACAGAGTGAAATTTAAGTAGCCTTTAATCAAATTTAAACGCCTACCTATGAGAACCAACAGATCATACTGAAGTTCCAACCACTTACCCATACTTGTCTTTGCTTTTAGCGACCTTTTACTGCGGGGACTGTAAATTGACGATGCACATGCCCAACCGTATGAGTTTTCGGGTTTGAGGACAGAATTGAGAATTTGGGTGGGAGAAGAGTTAAGAAACTAGGGTTTGTGGGAGAAGAGAGTGGTTGTATGCAAACAGAGAGAGAGATTGTATTATGATTTGCAAATACGCGGTAATTATGTGAGAGAAAATACAAAAAGGGAGAGAGAAAAATAATATTTAGCATATATGGTACCTTAATTGTAGGATGTAACTATATTTAAATTTTTTGCTATAAAGGATAAAAGGTATTTATAGGATGTAATATTTTAAAATGGTATTTATTTAAAATAAATAGGGTACTAAGGTTTTCTATAGGGTGTAAAAAATCCTATTTTTAAAAACGTTTTGTTAAATAAAAGAAAAGAAATTAATGTAGAGTTTTATTAGGTTGCTGGGCCTGATGTCAGTCCAAAGCAAGGCAGCCTTGAATTATTTCAGACTTGGTAAGGTCTTCGAGGGGTTCGTTCCTTTTGGGCTCAGCTTCGAGCCCAAACAGCTGCAATATCATATTAACCTGATCAAATACTAAATTAGGCCTACTGACTGGCCCGAATTTCTCTTAAATAATCAAAGGCCTAGCATTGTGTCCTTTATTCACTTACAATTAATAGGTGTTATTAAATTCCAAAATTATATTAAACATGAACATCCTTAGTTTGTTATAGTTGAGGACAATCTCTTCCTAGAATAAATTGAGGTGTGCCATTCACAATTGAATCCCATAATCCACAACCCTCATATTAATTCCTAACTAGTGTAGAAAATACTTTGAACATTTGTAGTTTGCTTTAGGCACATTTATAATAAAATTATCATAGCTACGGGTACGGTTCCCGTGATATAGTTATGGTACATAATTTCCAAATTCGGGGATACATTTATGTGATCTGGCCGCAACAACTGATAATGTTAATAATTAAACATGTTGTATATCGTGGGTTCGGTTCCCGTGACGCGATTCACAATGTGTACCAAACAAATAAGTGTACGACAATCGTGACATGTTCCAGAAAATAATTCTATAAACATTAAAAATGGTTAGAAAGTTAACAACGCACGCATGTTTAAAATGTGTAATTAGTCAGATAATTAGGCCAATTATTAATAGTTAAGCGACTGTGCTAAAATTACAGAACCCGAAAATGCCTAACACCTTCTCCCGGGTAACAGAATTCCTTACTCGGATTTCTATGTTCCTAGGCCATAAATAAAAGTCAAAACTTTCCTCGATTCGGGATTTTAAACAGATGACTTGGGACACCATAAATAATCACAAGTGGCGACTCTGAATTTGAATAAAATAATCCTATTTCGATTATTGTCACTTTAATTGGAGAAACTCCCTTATACCCCTTTGCCGGGTAGAAAAAGAAGGTGTGACAAATACATCGCATGAGATCGCGGTCATGCCAAACACATAATAACTGTGGTTCTACTTAAATCGTGCATATGACTCGCTAAACCCATTATCACGGGTGGGGCATGGGTCTCGTATAGAAATCGGTCATGATTTTTATTTTGTGCAGGGATCTAACCTAGATTGATAATGTTATTTCAAGAACTTATCTACCATGCTATTCAAGTTGACATTGTCACCGAGATGGTGAAGTTGTAACAGCCTGGAAGTAATACTTGATTTGTTCTAGATCTAAAGGAAACTAAAGAATTTGGCTAAGAAATTCCCATAAACACCACTAAATTGTTTGATAAAAAAGTGTTAGCCTTTTAGTTAAATCAATTAATGATAAAATAGAGGGTAAATCTTAGCGAATATAATCGACTTTAGATCTAAGCATAATGGGTGTTAAAATAAAAGAGACTGAATGTGACGACCCAAAGGGTCATCACCTGTTTCTTCATTCGTTCTGTGCTTCCAAGGCCTTGAAAAACTCATTTTTACTTGCCTCGATTTGCGTACGCAGTCCGTGCGCGTAGCTGGAAAGCTTTTATGTTGAAATATGTGAATTTTGTGAAAAATTTGAAGAATTTTGATATTAATATGATTAAAGTTGACTTTGGTCAACATTTTGGGTAAACGGACCCGGACCCGAGATTGAACGGTCCCGGAAGGTCCGTAGAAAAATATGAGACTCGGGCATGTGCCCGGAGTCGAATTCCGAGGTCTAGAGCCCGAGGAAAGAATTTCTCTGTTAAATTATTTTTCTGAAATTATTAAGGAAAATGAAGATGAAAATTGATCAAAAGACTGAGGTATCAGGCTCGTATTTTGGTTCCGATACCCGGTACAAGTCTTATATATTGTTTAAGCGCTTTCTGTGAAGTTTGATTGAAATCGGACGTCATTTGATGTGTTTCGGACTATAAGTTCCAAATTTGAAAGTTTATAAAGTTTAGAAGAAAATCATGAGTTTTGAGGCTTGATTATATGTAAATGGTGTTATTTTGGCAATTTGATCGCACGAGTAAGTCCGTAGGATGTTTTATGGCTGTGTGCATGTTTGGTTTGGAGACCCGAGGGCTCGGGTGAGTTTTGGATAGGTATCGAGTTGCATTTTTGAACTTTGAAAAACAATTGCAGGTCAGGTCTGGTATTCTCGCATTTGCGAAAATATTCTCGCAAATGCGAGAGTCACAATTGTGAATTCTCCATCGCAAATGCGAAGAAGGGGGAAGGCTGGGTCAGATCGCAAATGCGATCACTTGTTCGCAAAAGCGAAGCCTGAGGTCTGGGCATAGGGTCGCAAATGCAACCCATTTTCTCGCAAATGCGAAGGATGGCCATCACAAATGCGATGGAAAGGCCGCAAATGCGAAATCTGGCCTCCAGACCTAAGTTCGCAAATGCGAACAAAGAAGTTGCAATTCCCAGGCCTGCATTGTTCGCAAATGCGAACTAATGTTCGCACTTCCCACATTCGAGGCCCAGCAAATTTTATACTTAGTCAAATTTTTATCACTTTTCACCATTCTTTCAAAACCCTAATACCATAGGCGATTTTTCAAGAGCAAACTTCATCCCAAATCACTTGTAAGTTGATTTTTACTCGATAATTTCAATCTTTAACATCATTAAACATGTTTTCCACTTGAAATCAAAAATTTTCATGGGTGAAATTGGGGTTTTTGGGTAGAACTTAGATTTTCTATAAATTGGAGAGTTGGACCTCGATTTGAGGTCCGATTTCAAAACAAATTACATATTTGAGTTCGTAGGGGAATGGGTAATCGGGTTTTGGTCTGAACCTCGAATTTTGACCACGTGGGTCCGGGGGCATTTTTGGAATTTTTGGGAAAAACTTGGGAAAAAATTATTTTATGCATTCAAATTGATTCATATAGTGTTTATTAAAGTAATTGAACAATTTGTGATTAGATTCGAGCGAATTGGAGGTGGAACCGCGAGGTAAAGCGATAGTTAAGGATTAAGTGGATTTCAAGGCTTTGAGGTAAGTGTTTGGTTTAACCCTAGCTTGAGGGAATATGAGTTGAGTCTTGTTGCTAATTGCTATGTGATCGAGTACGATTTATAGGCATGGTGACGAGTATCTATACATTGGTGTCTAGCACGACCGTGAGTCCTTATAATGTGATTACCATGAATTGGTAGTGAACTTCATATCTATTGGAGAATTTCTGTATGTTGTGAATAACATGTGAACGGTGATATGATCATTTGATTCCTAGGAGCATTGGCTCGAGTTGTGATACGAATATTGAAAGCATACGAAATAACTTGATTCTTTGGAGCATTGGCTCAAAAAGGGTAGAGTGAATTATCAGATAAGAAAAGTAAGAAAGAGAAAGCGTGTTGATTATTCCCTTGCCGGGACGTTTGATTGAACTTGTTAGTTTCTCTCCCTTGCCGGGATTTTTGTCAAATATTTGCTTATTGTTATGTCCCTTAATTGTGACTGTTGTTGGAGGAGTCAGAATGTTAAATGATATTGAGGATCGGGTTGCACGCCGCAACAATAATATTGAGGATCGGGTTGCGCGCCGCAACAGTGATACCTGATAAATAGTATGAGTCGGGTTGCGCGCCGAAATAATGGTATTTATGGGTCGGGTTGCACGCCGCAACAGTGATATTTGTGGAGCGGGTTGCACGCCGCAACAGTTATTGATACCATGTGTTTGTATTGAGTATTGATTCCTTGTTCATTGTTAATCTAAGCTGTTCTAGTTTGTTACTTGGGATTACTGTTAATATTGTATCTCCCCATAGCATGTCTCCCCCTCCCATGTTGTTAATTGCCTTGTATTCGATATTCCATTGTATATTTATAACTGCACAGGTTTATGTGGTGTCCAGTCTAGCCTCGTCACTACTTCGCCGGGGTTAGGCTAGACACTTACCAGCACATGGGATCGGTTGTGCTGATGCTACACTTCTGTGCATTTTTGCACAGGTCCAGGTTTTGAGGAACAGCAGCAGTAGTGCGGGAGCAGGTTTGCATTTTTACGAGACTGAGGTAGTCTTGCAGGCGTCCGCAGGCCCGAGGTCTCTTCTTTATGTTCTCTTTTAGACTGCTGCCTCATTGTTTTCGAGACGGACAACTTATATATTTCTTTCATACCATTGTATTTAGTATATTCTTAGTAGTGCGTGAGTACTGTGACACCAAATCTTGGGTAGATGCTATTATTGACTATTCCGCGTTTTGATTCGTATTTATAAATCAGACTTCCGCTATTGTTCTTATTAAATTTCATGTTCTTTATTGATGCTATAAACTGTTAAAATAATTGTTTAGTAAGGGAAAGGTAATTGAGTTGGCTTGCCTAGCTACCACGAGTAGGCGCCATCATGATTCCAATGGCGGAAAATCCGGGTCGTGACACTGAGTTTATACAACATATCTTAAAATGATTGAAAGACATTAAATGTAAATAGTAAGCTTATATCTTTGCTATATAGTTTCGTATTTGTAAAAACAAAGAAGATAAGGAATGAATCTCGTTGATAACTATGGGATCTAGCTTTGTTGAATCAACAATGGAGATTACAAATGTTTGTAACCCAAAATCTAGACTTCTTCCTTTGTTCCTGGGAGGTCTCTTCTGTGTCTTCTCTTTCGTCTCATCTTTGATCTATTCTTTTCATATCCCCTCCTTCTTTATGCTTTGTCTTCCTTATATATATTGTCAATTTCTCCTTTTACCCAACTGTTCTTAACCAGCGTGCCCTCTCATGATTGTGTAAGCCTTCTGATGGCCGAGATACTGTCTCCATTACGCCTCGTGGGTATGACCATGGCTTGGTCGACCTCTTACCATTCCCTTTAATGATAACCATCTGATGGTCAGATTTGACCCATACAAAATTATGTGTGTTCTAATTCAACGACCCTTATACTCTTATGGACTTTTTTAGCCTTCAAAATTTTGAAGAGAAAAAAATATTTTTTTTTTAAAAACCCTCCCAAATTTGGAGGATCTATAGTGTTTCCACACTTCCCCTCCCGCGTGACTCGATCCTATGACCTAACGGTCGTAGGTGGAGGTGCTTACCAACTGAGCAACCTAAAAGGATTTAAACTGACAAACTTCCATGCACCTAAAAGAATTTTGTAATTCTTGTTTACAGTTTCCCTCTAAGTTGATGCACTAAAATAGTTCTTAAATAAGTAATACGAGTATATAGAATTTTAACTTTGTATATATTTAAAAATCGATTTTTCTTATTCTTTATCAACGATTTTCAGTTAATGCACCGCTGAAAATGTTCGCTGATATACTCACAAGTCACATACGGAGTACGAAGGCCGAAAATCTAATTTTCAGTGTATTAATTTATTAACTTACCATAAGCCACAATTTATTTGTACTATTAAGTTTTGAAGAAAAAAAAAATATATACTATATATTTAAGTTTCTCAAGTAGCAGGAGAAAGTACAATCCAATGCCGATCAAACAAGAAAAATGAAGAGATCCTACTAGCCGATAACACCGTGAAAAATACAACCCATTGAAACACAAAGTATACGACGACCCAAAAATAAAAGGTAAATTTACACGAATAGCCGGTTGAATCACTGTTTATCTTCTTATATATATATATATATATATATATATTTTATATTAATTATATACGATTATATATACATCAATTATCCGTCGGTTATTTTTAATGTAAGTGCTTGATTGGACGATTATTTAAATTAAAACTTCATTAAAAAAGGACGGGAAAACTACACAATAAAGCTGCCCCCACAAAATAATAGCATGTAAGTATATATTTTTTGTATATAATATATAACATACACATTATATATACAATCAATACATATATTTTTATATTCGGCTAGCGATTGTAATTAATTTAGCCGACCAAACAAATTTGCTAAAAGCCCTAAGAAAACTGAGTGAAATGTTTGCTGAATGTTAGCCCAATAAAAGTCCATAGTTGGATCGTCATTCTCAAACACTGGACAAGTATAGATAGCCTACATATTTGACTGGTTTTGAACCTAATTAACATAAGGAAATTTTACACCCTATAAAAAAGTTTAGTATCCTATTTATTTTAAATAAATACCATTTTAAAAAATTATATTATATAGCTACATTTTATACTTTATAGCAAAATATCTAATTATAGGTATATCCTACAATTAAGGCACCATATATGCTAATTAATATTTTTCTCTCTCCTTTTCCAGATTTTCTCTCACATAATCACGGTAAATTTCAGAAACCACGTTCTCTCTCTCTTTTTGCATACACTTTACTCTCTTCTCCCACAAAACCACGATTGTTGCCTCTGTTCGTTGCTGTAGTAGTTATAGCAGAGATTTCTTTTCTGGTTCCTCGTAATCATACCTCAGTCATGGCTGCAACGGATATATGAATGGATCGAATGCAAAGAGCACGCGAAGGAACGGTGATTCCCAGGCTCAAATTTGTTTCGCTATTCAAAATCAACGACCTTTTCTTCTAAACCCTACTCTTGAACAAAAGAAGGTAAAATTATGAAAATTTTACAAAAGCTACGATGGTACTGATATGTCAAAAGCAATGTACAAGATGCGTAGGAACAGGGAGATTCAGGATTTTTGCTCGACGGCGGATTCATCGAAAATTAGGGTTTGTTCTTGAACTAAGTAGTGAGTTCTTGAACAAAGACAATGTATTTTCAACGTATCACGCTGTTTTTTCATGTATTTCATTGTATTCATTATCTTTTTTTTCATTGTAATTCAATGTATTTCGCCGTGTTCCATGTATTTCATTGTATTCACTATCTTTTTTTTAATTGTATTTCAATGTATCCCGTTGTATTCTATGTATTTCATTGTATTCACTGTCTCGTTATATGCCATAAATGTATTAATATATTTTTTTTAATTAATATAATTTATATATTCAGATATATTATATAATTTCTCTGAAGATTGCTATATTTTTGGTGTATTTTTCGGTTGAGAATCTTTTTTATAACTGAAAATACAAAATTTTTGTGTTATAATTGAGTTTGTTGAGTTATATTAGGAGTATATTATGTTAATTGATTCACTTTCCTTTTTAAAAACAACGTAATCCCCTATTTCACGTTGTGAATACAGTCAAATACAATAATTTATCCAGTTGTAATTCCACGTTTCACTCCATGAATATAGTCCAATACACTCGAATACAACAACTGATTAGATGGACTTCCTTGATTCAGACCTATTTTTGCTACTGTATTCATGAATATAATAGCTTAAATACATCAAATGCATCTTATAACCAAAAAAAAGTATCTATAATCCGTAATATAGCAAATGGTATCTATAGATGACTAATTACTACTACAAGATAGTGCTTTATGAAAATCTCTCTTAACATAATTGAGGGTAGTGGGCTCAAATTAGCAATGTTTAGCTTGGACCTGTTAACAATTTTTTCATAGAAGAGGTTTATAAAGAGAAAACAGCAACTGTATGACAACACATAAAGAGAATTGATAATATTTTAATTTTATATTAAGTTTGGCAAAGATAACCTTAAAAAATTAAAATTATATAGTCAAATCCTAAATAACCCTAGTTTCTATATTTTTTTTCTCTCCCCGCATTTTTTCTTCCCTCACCCCGTATTTCTTCTCCAATTTTCTTTTTCAATGTTTTCTTTTGTTCTTCTTCAATCTAGCAAAGTTTCTTCTTCAATCCAGCAAAATTTTTCTTTTGGAAAGTTGTAATGGCTGAATACATTTTTCAGTGAAGTTTAGCTTTTCTCACCATGGAGATAATTTTGTAAAAAAAGATTTTTTTTAATTTAGGTTTCTTCTTGTCTTCATGCTGCTTTGTTTGATTTGATTTGTATCTCTTTGTCAGACTCTAATCTTCTTATTCTTCTTCTTTCCTATTTTTCTTTTAATTGTTAAAAAGAAAATATGTGTGTTTGAGGTGGTATATATCTATGTATATCATCATGTGTACCCATGTGTATATCATATTGTATATCGTGATATACGTTGTTGGATAAGGAAATAAAAGATTAAATCAGAATGAAATCGTCCTAAATAATTTTAAGAGAGTGAAATTAATTTTAAAAAAAATGACTTCAAATTCTTTTTATTGATCAAAGAAGAGAAAACAACTTTTTGATATAACATGTTTAGAGCAAGTTTTAAAACATAATAATAATAATAAATATAATTATAGGAGTAAATAAAATTTTGATATACAAATAAAGAATTTTTTTTATATAAATTTGGTATATATATTTTGATATACATTCGATGCGTTATACATCGCGATATACAAATAATATAATAATTTTTATTGTAATATACATTAATAAAAAAGCAACGATAAATGTTAAATAACTATATATATGATTTCATATTTAAGATATACAAATAAAGACAATAAAATTTTAATATACTTGTTGATATACACAAGGAAGAAGAAAAAGTTGTGATATACATATTTTTGTTGTGGTATTTATAACTAGGCTATTTTCCACTAATTATGTGGTTACGTTGTCATACTATGCTAAAACCCGGGAGAAATTAAAAAAATAGCCAGATTTACAGTGGTCATTCAAAAATAGCCACAGTTTCAAAAGTAATCGAATTTTAGTCACTTTTCATGTAAAGATAATTCTGAATGGAAATATTGTTCAAAATCCTAAAAATACTCTAGCATAATATACTGGAATTCCAGCATAAGTATATTGGAACTCCAGCATAAGTATACCAGCATAATATATCGGAGTTCCAGTATAATATACCGGCCCAACATAATATGCTGGAAGTTCATACACATGTGCTACAATCTCCAGTATATTATGCCGGAACTTTCTGCGTATTGGAGTTCCAGTATAATATGCTGAAAGTTCATACACAGTTGCACCGATCTCCAGTATATTATGTTGGACCGGTCCCTGTTGCAGCAAAATATTATAACTATTTTTCAATAACTTTGCAAGCGTTGACTATTTTTAAATGCCCGATCCGGAAAATGACTAGCTCGTACTATTTTTTACCCAAAACCCCCCCTTTTAATGGTCATGAAGTGCTATAGGCGGAACATCCCCTTCTTATACGGGCTAGCCACTTCTTAGATCAATATTGAACTTCAATAAGTGAAAAATTCAGAATATTACCTTGATTTTGAAATCTGTGATAAATATGAATTTCAAATTTTAAAAAGTGAAACTCCATACAATATTTTGGATTTCGTCCAGAACAATCTCTCCCCCAGAACAATCTCATGGAGTTTCACCGTTTTAAGTTCAAAATCCGTAATACTATCATGGATTCCAAAATTTAGCTATTTTTCAATGATCCTGAATATATATATGACTATTTCAAATTATAAGTCCGAAAAATGACTGATTTTAAACTTTACCTATGCTTGTGTGATACTAGTAAATAGTC
Source organism: Nicotiana glauca (assembly GCA_026770625.1). NCBI lineage: Eukaryota > Viridiplantae > Streptophyta > Magnoliopsida > Solanales > Solanaceae > Nicotiana > Nicotiana glauca. The sequence continues at coordinate 29,942 of MU674725.1, forward strand.
CAATGGCTCTTCGATCAATATATGTACAACAAAAATTTATGAAAATGACCTTAAACCCTCATTTTTCTTAGTGCAGACTTATAAGTCCCATTAAAACTTTTGGAAATTAGTAAGTGATACTTTACCTAAAAGTTTCAATAGAAGTCATGATATCAATGTTTCGAATTTAGGACATTTCAATTTTCTCATCTTTTTTCTTTCCGAGGGAGATTTATTGGGCACCACAATTTTAAAGCAAATCCTAATTATTTTTAATCAATTCATGCGAACTAATTCTACAAATTTTATGGACCTTAGCTGTCCAAGAAAATGCTCATGTCGTCAACAAACATAAATTTGGACAAGTAATAATAATAAGACTTTTTGCCTTTTCATCACCACTTTTATTTGTAATTAATCAGGTCATCATAAATGATAAATATAAAGGCCGATCAATTCTTCTCTTCAACATCACGATTAGTGGCGAATCCGGATTTTTTATCAAGGAATGTCAAATCATAAAAAAATAAATATATCAAAAGTTTAGAGGCAGTGGCGAATGTAGAAATTTCTCCAAGGGTGTTCAAATTTAAAAAAAATGAAAAAATATTCTGACAAAGGATGTTCAATATGTGTTATATACCTCTAAAATGTAATATTTTACCTGTATATACAGTGCAATTTTCCTACCAAGGGTGATCAGTTGACCACCCTTATAACCATGTGGCTTCGCCACTGTTTAGAGGAGTCAACGTATAGTAAATATACATAAAATAAAAAAATTATGTAGCAATACAAAACAATGTAATTTTCTAACGAATGAGGTGTAGATTGATACCCCTCCGTTGAATGTGGCTCCGCCACTGATCACGATCATTCAAAAGGGAAAGAAAGCAATAAATTCAAGACTATTTTCCGTGTAAGAAATGAGGTACAATCTTAGATCATAATAAAATTTAGACAGATAACTGTTTTTCTTCTATTAATTATCTCATTTGAAAATTAGAAAGCATGAGAAAGCGTTACAACTTAAGGAGCTGTGCAACTCAAGTTTCATAGGGCCAATGTTTTGGTTATAGCCTTTTACGCATCCAGTGATATTAAATAATTTAATTTTAATAACTGATTAAATTCCTACCTTCCTCGATAGATCTGCCACGTCCTTAACGTAGGGAACTAATAACCAGTTGTGAATTGTGATTGTGCTAAATCTAATACGTATTTCAGCAATTGATGACATATTGGAATGTTTTATTGCCAGCAACAAAGAATAATACGTGCAAGAGTTTGCAAATATTAATCCATTTAACACTAGAAGATTCAAACCTTGATACAATTTACCAGCAACTGTTTTCGTAACTAATTCAATTTACTAACAGCTTGTTTGGATGGTTGTTATCCATTGTATCGTATTGTATTGTTGTTTCAGAACAATGTTTGTTTTGATTGTTTAGTTAAAATTGGTTGTATTGTATTGTTAAATCCATTGTTCCGGAATAATGAAAAGTTCCACTTTTTGAAACAACCGATTTTGTGTGGTGGGATTGTTTCCTATTTTTCTTTCTAATTATGCCCTAACTTATTATATTATAATTCTATTTTACCCTTTACTTTTTTTATTTTAAATAATAACAAAGTATCTTTCTCATATAATTCAATAATAGAATTCTACGTAAAGTCATCATCCCAAATATAACATATATAGGTGAAGTCTAATAACCTACATACGTGAAAAACTTGTTTATTCCTTTTGCCGCTTCCATACTCTTCAGGTATAGGTTTTGTTTTATTTTTGTCTCATTATTTCTTCTACTTTGATTTGTAATTCCAATTCTAACTATTTTATCTCCAATTAGCTTTATGATATTGGTTGTTTTCAAGTGTGCAAAGTGTTATTATTTTATGGTATAACCGGTAAGGATTTTATATATTGGATATAAGTATTTCATTATGGATTATATGTCACGTTGTTAGAAAACTTTTATGCTATATACTTAAGTTATGGATTCTATGTCATGTTGTTAGGAAATATTACTTATGGTCTAAATTCTGAGTGGAGTCTACTTAACATTTTTATTTATTATTATTATCATCTAATTATGAATATAGTGTACTTATTAGTATTATTTTTAATATTATTAACTTGTTCAACTAATTTCGATAGAATTTTCATGAATTTAATTGCTTAATTTATATATAAGACATAATTGGTGATAAATTAGCAGAAATGAGTTTTCTTGAATAATTTTTATGTGTAATTCTTGATAAATTAAATATTTAAAATAATTGAGGGTATTTTAGTAAACTTATCAGTTACAGTACAGTACGATATAGTCAAATCAAACAACAAAATGTTATTTAACAACATCAAACAATACAATCTATCCAAATATTGTATTCATAAAACGATACGATACAATACAATACGATACTTTATAAAACGATGGGGAACAGTGATCCAAACATAGTGTAACAGATTTTAGCAAATTAATTAACCATTAATTTTCCACTGACCACTAAATGTTGAAGTTGGGGCAAGTATTCCTCTATCGTTAATAAGAAATTTTGAATTGCAATTGCACACTTTCACCCGTAAATTTGAATTAGTCGGGACTCAAATTGATTACCAAATACTGGATGAGAAACTAGAACAAACAAAACTTCCCGGGATACTTTGCCTATTCTCCCTCCCCCCCCCCCCCCCGACGTGTCTAGAGACACCATTATTTATTAACGTTTTTGATAATGTTAATAATAGTATCAATAATGTGAGTTACGTCATATATTAAAAGGCAAAAGCTACGGAGAAAAGCAGCCACTGATATATGCTTTTCTTATATGCATTGTCGTGTTTCCGTGCGTCAAATTCAATTCAGGTCTTTCCTTACGCAAATTTGCATGATTATTGCACTGCTTTATGCGATATTGCAATGCACGTAACAAACGCATGTAGCAATTTCTTGACCAGTTTTTTTTGTTCTCCGTCATCATGTACCATCATTATTATTATTATTATTATTATTATTATTATTATTATTATTATTATGTATAATCATTATTTATTTAGTATCCAGAATTTACTGACTGGCTAATTCAGATTATGTGTGTAAGGCTCCATGGTGAAGCATTCTCTAACAGAAGTTTCTCTATTTAATTATTCTCAGGATTACAAATCGAGACCTTAGTTTAAGGGTGGAAGAACTCTACCCATCGATCTTGGTCATCAAGAACCATTATAATAGTGGAGTCTAACCTATACGTACAAGTATTTTCAAAACGGAATGGTCTTTGATTTTACCTTAATGTGTTTTTTTCTTTCTTTCAGAATTGGTAGGAGTGAAGATTTTTTGAATGAGAAATGAAATATATTTAACTTATAAATCGGGAATATATTTCTAGTAAAAGACGAGAAAGAACTCGGAATTTTGAAATTACTATCTTGCGATATAAGAAAACATTGACAAAACTTACAGTATTGGGGGCTAGCTACAAAATAATAAGTATATCGTTGCTGGAAAACCCTTTATCTTGATAATATTGGATTCTATGATTGAATCACACCTAATCTTTGAACTCTTTTTTATGGTCAAAAGTTTAAAGTACTGCCATAAGCAGCCAGACAAGTTAATATTATATTACGTACGCAACCATGTACGATCCCAACTTGTTCTAAGTTGTAATTAAATTGAATTTCCTTTATAGTATATATAGTAATTTTTTTCTGCTGGAACCAACTCTTCCTTTCTTATGAGGGACGGCAATAAATAAATAAATGTTTCTAACAAGTCAAGCAATTTTTTAATAGCAATCTTTAATTAACCGTGTAAAACCATAAACCGCAATAAAAACTATAGTTAGTTAATTATGAATTTTTGTATTCTAAAATTGGTCAACAAGAACATTAGTACTAGATTATAATGTGTCACGACCCATTTCCCAAACCCGGTCGTGATGGTGCCTCTCGTGAAGACAAGGCCAGCCAGACCATCTCAAAGCACCACTTAAAGCAGTTAATCAGTTATATAACAGATCGAATATGATTTAATCAACACAAATACAACCCAATACGGCCCGACCGGGGTGTCACAAGTCACGAGCATCTAGGAGAATCCATATTACAATTTAAAATATATAATACATAGAGTAAAATCTGGAAAACAAGAAAGAGAAGAATCTCGGTGCCGCGAACGCCGGCGGTCACCTTGCTTAG
>MU674725.1:44719-55598 GCA_026770625.1 Nicotiana glauca
CAGACATATCCAAAATCACCTAACGAAGCTACTGCAACTCTCGGAATTCCATTCCGACCCTCGGATCAAAATCTCACCTACCAACCGGAATTCGCCAAAATTCCAACTTCGCCAATATAGGCTAACTTCTTCACCGGACCTCCAAAATTACTTCCGATTGCGCTCCTAAGCATTAAATCATCTTCCGGAGCTAACCGAACCATCAGAATTCAATTCCGAGCCCTCTAACTCATAAGTCAACATCCGGTTGACTTTTTCCAACTTAAGTTTTCTTAAAAGAGACTAAGTGTCTCATTTCCAACTAAACTCTATCCGAATTACTTCAAATTCACCAAACATATGTAGTGAAACATATAGAGGCATAAAACGGGGAAAACGGGGCGGAAATACCTGAGACGACGGGTCGGGTTGTTACATAATGCCAACTAATTGGAGATCTTATTGTCAGCTTCCAGTAATATGATCTCCAATAGCATTATTTTCCATCAGTTCCCACTATCTCAAGAACAAATTTCGTACTAATTAAAGATGGGAACAGGCAAACAAAAGTTGTCTTACGCTATCCACTTTAATTTCTTTTTCTATAATGTTGAATAGTTTTATGTCTTTTACTAATATGAGAAAGTAGTGTTTTATTATCTAAAAATAATTTTGATACGTACAATTCTGGAATGTGATTCTTTCGCTTTTTGTAATTGGTTAGACGTTATTATGGGTGTCAAAACCAGCATATAAAGTGTAACCCATATAACTTACGTATATAATTTTAAATATGATAAGTTTAGAACAGATTCAATGATGGGTTAAACTGACACATCTTAAATTAAAGTTTGAATTAACTGCATAGATTGTCTATGATAAATTATTATACAAATTAAGGTTGGGGAGTTAATAGAGTAGTTCTTCCCTTTGCTTTTTTTTTTCCCTTCCTTTTTCAATAGCGTAAAAACTATATATCTCGAGGAGTAATATTTCATAAAAATACCTTTTCGTAATATGTCTAGTAAATTTCTCCTTTTGGAAGGAGACCAAAAACTATTCACTTTCCTTTTTAATGATGGTCCTTTTAACTAATACTCACATAAAATATTCCATTCTTGCATAAATGAGAGAAATTACTACGTACTATGGAGTTGCGAAGAATAATGCTTATTAAAAGAAACGTCAAAGCAAGGTCGATTATTCCTATATTCTCAATCTACTAGCTAGTTATATTCATGCATAAGAGGAACAACAAATGGTATATATTATTGCATATCCAAGAAAGTCGTGAAACAAACGCCAATTTTGTAAGGAAAATGCATTTCAAAAATCACGTGAATTTGATCGAAGCTGTTGAGAAATATTTCCCATTATGTCATCTCCATCTTAAATAGAGGAAAAAAGTAAAGTAATCGACCACTTTTTGATCTCAAAATATAACAATTCGGTTAATGCATATTGTATTGGTGAAAATTACACTCGCCATGTGGGTCTATTAAATGGCGATACGTGTCAGCAAAGTTTAAAGAAAAGTAAAGAATGACATGTAAAGATGATATGTGAAATACCTCCGGGACCGAACATACCATGTCTGTTAGCCTCAGAACTGATCATCATGAAATAACCCAGATCAGGTGCGGGAGAATATCTCATAATTACAAATAAGGAAGGAGTCAATTAATCCTGGATTATATGAGATTTACCATCATTACACCATCAGTTACAAATCAATTATTAATAAATGCAATAAATGATTGTAACGGTCAGAACAAGGCAATCAATCACGAGATTGACTCAACAGGCACGGGATTGACTCAACAGGCACGAGATTGACTCAACAGGCACGGGATTGACCCAACAGGCACGAGATTGACTCAACAGGCACGAGATTTGCTCAACAGGCACGAGATTGACTCAACAGACACGGGATTGACTCATCCGTTACCGAATTAACTCATCAGTTACGAAATTAACTCATCAGTTACGGAATTAACTCATCAGTTATGGAATTTCAGCATTTACACAGCTGTTATAAGTCTTCCAAAAGTAATGGATAAATTGAGTAAATGCTCATAATGGACACATAATTCAAGGAGAATGGTTACTTAGATTTAGTCCTATAAATAAACATACCTTTACCACCATCAGGGGAATCTAATTTTCTTCTCTACAATTCTATACATTGTAATTTATAGCATATTGCTCTCAAGTTAGCCAAAGTTCGGCTCTTCAAGCTCTGTTTGGCTCATTATCCTATCAAGGATCATTCAATAAGATTTTTTTCTTCTCTGCTTTATTTTTGTTATATTATCTGTGATTGAATTTATTTCCCACTTCTCTATCACGTTGTATTAACAAAATTTTATATCTTTCGGATTGAATCGGTTACTTGTGGCCTGTCATATAAAATTATTGTTTTGACCTTGAAAATTATTTTTTGGGTTAAACAGTATGGTTCCGTTACCGGGAACTCAAGCAAATTTGCTATTCATCCAAAGATAGTAACATTTTTTGTTAATATTCGCTTGTTTTCATTTTAAACTTTCATCATGGCCGAAACATGCCAATCAACACAGTTGAGGACAACCAAGTTGGAGATGACTTTACCATGCAAAATAAAAAGGGAAGAATAGCCATGATAATGATATGTAAGCAACAAGCAGAGAAGAATAGAGAATATCCATCAATATATTGATACCACAACTATCAGTAGCAGAAATGATTATAACGAATCTGTACGAAACAGTTCCGGAACAGGAGGTTCAAATACACTAGGTAATTTTAATTTGCAAAAATTAGTTCTAACCTTATAGAAACAGATCAAGGAACAAAACGAGCGGGTGGAACACCTCCGGGAATTCCTATCTATCCTTCAAGAATGATATGCATAACCGTTGCAGCACCTTGATTTAAACAGAAGAAGATACGGTAAATCAAATCGACACTAATAAGATGTCCAAAAATAGGCCCGAAGATCAAACATATGTGATTCTTGGGTGATCCGAATCTAAACAAAAATCTAAAAAATAGGTCCGAGCAAAGAGATATGAGATTTTCTTCGCGGGCTGGAAAAGATTCAGATCTACCCGAACAGGTAAGGAATTACTTTGCTGATTTGTAAAATTTCAAATGAGAAGAATGAAGATTAGAAGGAACATGGGTAAAACACCCACGGGATTGCTTACAAAGATACCAGACCTAACAACTGAAAAAGAAGAGATAGCTGCGGGATGAAATAGCCCACGAGGAAAGAAAGTTCATTAATAACCGTGGACAATTATACAAATATTTTCGGAAGCAATCATTGAACCAAAGGCATCAGAAGCCACAAGGTCAAATACTGAAGAACTAGAAATTATCATTGACTTCCCAACTACGAAGGACTACGTTGGTCGAGACTCGACACCAAATTTAAAAGTAAGTTGATTAAACTTTTACATGTTAACAAAAATTGCTTTGCTTGCCTCCATGCTAACAGGTGTACCACCGGAGGTAAATGTTTATATGCTCAATATTGACTCGTGGTATAATCCGGTCAAGCAAAAGAAGAAACTAGAGACAAATAATAAAAGATAAAGTTACAGAACTTTGAAAGATCAGTTTAGTCCGAAAAGTCGAATAATTCGAACTTGCTATCTAACAACAACACATCATCACTTTCAAAATTCCGAGGAGAAAGATGATTGTCGGTACACTAATTGTCTTGGATGTCTCGGTAAATGCAATTTTAATTCAAGAAGATAAAGGTACACATTCTCCTATCTATTATAGAATGCTCTTAGATACGGAAACTATATATCAACATTTTGATAAGTTGGCATTAATTGTAGTTGCCCTAAATCTAAGGGTTTAGTTTCAATGTCATTCAATTCTCGTAGTTACTATATTTTCATTGCGCAATATTTTGCATAAACATGATTTGTCAGGAAGGCTAGCTAAATGAGTAGTCGAACTAAGTGAATATGATATTGTTTATCAGTCACGTACGGCTATAAAATCACAAATTTAGCAGATTTCATGATTAATCTTAGCTCGAACATATTACTCGAACATGTTATTTCTGCGATAATTCTCCGGATCTGGACCTTCTACACAATTAGGTCCACAAGTACTAAACTTCCCGAGTTAGGAACAATGCTTAGTGCCTATCAAAAAAGTAGTTAAATAATCCATAAAAGTTATTTTATTACTAACAACAAAGCCGAATATTGAGCATGTGCTACAGGGCTTAAATTAGCTTGGGGACTCAGAGCTAACGATTGATCAAATTCAAGAAAACTATGCAGCCCAATAAAATAGAGCCGGATGTGCTAGTCTCGGATCTACTGCTGATATCACTGACTCTAAAAGCAACGCCGGGCACTTATTGAGAAATATCATTTCCGGATCAAACAGTCTCAGGATTGATACATCTCTTATTTAGGCGATCCCTCATCTATCATTAATTAGAATAAAAATGAGGTAAGCCTGAATAATCTAATTTGAATTGGCATAATAAATTCATTTATTGCTTGCAGAATGTGACTTTACCGAAAGACAAGCATGCTCTCGATAACTCTGAGTGCATCTCATCCCGTACTGCCTGCCTTGTTGAAGGAGAATTATATCTGAGAATATTTAAGGCTCCAAAAGCTAAAATGCCACATAAACCAAACAAAGCAGTGAAAATTACTCCGTTAATAAGGCTTTAAATCAAAACTCATCAAAGTCAGTATGAATAGCTCAAATCAAGATATGGGATGATCCTCGACAACATTTTGGAACCTCCGTAGTTCCCGATAAGAGTACAAAATATTTGATAAAAACAGCTTCAGTACCGTCCCTATGTTGGAACTGGACCATTTGAAAGTCTATCAACATCAAAACTAACTATCCTACCGGGGACTATAAGACCGCGGATTGTCAAATTATGATTCCAGTGTTTGAGTTATCATACCACAAAACTCAAATGCTAGAAAGATTACTTATACTTGAAGGTTAGTCAATTTGACCTGGCATTATAAGAAGTGATACAAACAATTGATTGCCTTGGGAGATATAATTCCTAAGAGTATTCCGATATAATTTACCAGCTCAACTCATTTAGTTGTATTACTCATATCAATCATAAACACTTCAAATAGTGTTGAATGAGTTCTTCAAAAATATGTATACTACACGTACACAAAAAGGATCGAGAACTCCATGTCAGAGTCAATAATCCCGCGATAAAAAATGAGAGTTTTACATCTAAGTCAAGATAAAGGTATGCAAATATGCTACCAGAATAAAGTTCACTTTGAACAAATAAACAACTTATATTCGGTCCAACAACAACCATTCAAGCTAAATATATCAGCCTTTCTTAATGGCTAATTGTATTATGACCCGGATAGATTATCCCGTAAATCTCAAATATTATTTCGGACATGTGTCCCTTTCTACTTGGAAGTATGTTCATATACTCCAATTAAGATTCAAAATCCAATCAGATTAAATATTTTTTCAGGACAAATCTATTAAGATATATATTTATTTGGGATCAATACTCCCTCAAACTCAATGTGTTACCGGAATCAATACTTCCGTAAATCTTAATGGGGTTAATACTCTTGTAAATCCTACCGGAATTAATAATCCCTTAGACTAAAAGTCTACTCGGATCAATCGATCCTATTTTACGCCTGAATGAAAAGGAGACGTCATATTCATAGCGTTTAAAGTATATAAAAGAGCTCTCTTTTATTTAAAAGTTAGACACCCAAAGGTGCAACTTTAGACATCACACAAGTAACGATGCATCCAAATATATATTTTAAGTCTAAAAGACTAAGTATGAGCACTCAAACAATTTTCTAAAGTGCCAAGAAAAACTTATACTCAGATAAATTCTCTAAAAAATCAAATAATGATATTAGACTCGAAAGATACAAGGAACACTGTATTATTACCGGTCTAGGTTACAACCCTTTTGATACAAAAAAGGGGTTAAGCAGTCATCGTCTAAATATATACCTCCGAGTCCCGTATGTTTTTCCTTTCTCAGGAAATGGACCACATGGAAGGAATAATCAAACGCTCGAGATTTCATACTTCAAAGCTCTAACACTTGGGGGACAATATATATGGAAGGCAAATAAGACTAGAAAAATAAAAATTCAAGTCAAGCCTAAGGTCTACCCAACAAATCGAAAGTTAAGAGCAAAGTCACGAGCCAAAAACACAAGCCTGACTCGAAAACTTTTGAAACCATATTCATAAATATAAATGAATGTTTCAAAAAAGGTTAAAGGCAGAATATTAGTTACGGATAAAAATGCACATCTTTGTACTTACTCAAAAACTGTTGTAATTAAAAATAGTTATGGATGAAAAAACATTACCCTTGTATTCATTTGAAAACTGTTATCAATAAAATAGTTATGGGTAAAAATTTATACCCTTATATTTAAAACTGTTGTAAACAAAAATAGTTATCCCCTTGTACTAATTTAAAAAAACTGTTGCAAAAGAAAAATAGTTACGAGTGCAAGCTTATATCGAATCTGTTAAAAGAAAAAACAGTTGCAAAATGAGTTATAGACGATACACAAACACATGTGAAATGTTATGAAAGTTCAATGTAAAAACTTTCTCCAAAATATTGTTAAAGAAACCTCTTTTATAATTCGTGCTTATCAAAAAGTCACGGAGCATTAAAGTATTTTAATGCAAAGTTGAAGGGTAAAACCAAAACCCAAACATTAAAATAGGCAGAAAATAAAGCCGAAATATATATTTCAAACTTTGCAAACATAAGGCAAAGATTTGTCTTCAAACCCCGAAACATGACATGGGTAAACCAACCGATTATTGACGAAAGGTACATAAGCGGTGAAGTTATCATCTGAATCTCTAAGTTCTGCACTCTTTTTTCCTTCGTCCGGTTTTTGTCCCTATTGAGTTTTTCCGGCAAGGTTTTTAATGAGGCAGAGGCAAGGATGAAAAGGATAAAATCTTCCACTTCCCGGTCACATCATAGTAAGTAACTGGAAAGTGGGGGGACTATCTGTATTGGTAAAAATTAGACTCGCCATGTGGGTCTATTTAATGGCGATACGTGTCAGCAAAGTTTGAAAAAAAAGTAAAGAATGACATGTAAAGATGATATGTGAAATACCCCCGGGACCAAACATACCGTGCCTGTTAGCCTCGGAACTGATCATCATGAAATAGCCCAGATCAGGTGCGGGAGAATATCTCATAATTACAAATAAGGAAGGAGTCAATTAATCCTAGATAATATGGGATTTACCATCATTACACTATTAGTTACAAATCAATTATTAATAAATGCAATAAATGATTGTAACGGTCAGAACAAGGCAATCAATCACGAGATTGACTCAACAGGCACGGGATTGACTCAACAGGTACGAGATTGACTTAACAGGCACCGGATTGACTCAACATGCACGGGATTGACTCAACAGGCACGAGATTGACTCAACAGACACGGGATTGACCCAACAGGCACGAGATTGGCTCAATAGGCACGAGATTGACTCAAAAGACACGGGATTGACTCATCCGTTACGGAATTAACTCATCAGTTATGGAATTAACTCATCAGTTACGGAATTTCCGCATTTACACAGTTGTTACAAGTCTTCCAAAAGTAATGGATGAATTGAGTAAATGCTCATAATGGACACATAATTCAAGGAGAATGGTTATTTATATTTAGTCCTATTAATAAACATACTTTTACCACCACCAGGGGAATCTAATTTTCTTCTCTACAATTCTATACATTGTAATTTATAGCATATTGCTCTCAAGTTAGCAAAAGTTCGGCCCTTCAAGCTCTGTCGGCTCATTATCCTATCAAGGATCATTCAATAAGAATTCTTTCTTCTCTACTTTATTTTTGTTATATTATCTGTGATTGAATTTATTTCCCACTTCTCTATCACGTTGTGTTAACAAAATTTTATATCTTTCGGATTGAATCGGTTGCTTGTGGCCCATCATATAAAATTATTGCTTTGACCTTAAAAACTATTTTTTGAGTTAAACACACACACACACACACACACACACACATATATATATATATATGTGTGTGTGTGTGTGTGTGTGTGTACATAGTGTATTGGGAAAAAAACTGAATTTATATTGAAGGTGATGTGGCATGACACGTGGACTGGTCAAATAGTCAAAACATGATGATCAGTTAAGAGGCACGGGCGATATCAGATACGAGGAGAAAAAAGTTAAATAGGCACGAGATGCTATTTAAATGATACGAGTCTCATATCTATTTAACTTAATTAAAGCCAGGAGGTCAGAAGGAATTGAAGATATGAATCTGATGGCATAAAGGAGTCTAAATTCAGTATTAAATGTCAAATACGTTAACGAATCAGTATTGAATAGGAATGATTGTGTAACATTTCATTTAATGTCATTTAATGCTCATAATTGCCTCTTTAAGGCTAAGGCATTATACCTTTTCTTAGACAAGTCAACTATAAAAGGAGGAGGTCTCAGCATTTGTAAAGACAGGAAATATCATTGAGATTACATTGAAATATAAACTTATTTATTGCTTTATTATCCTCAAATATTTCTTATTCTTTTCGTCTCCTGATTATTAGTAACCCGATTTTTCTCTTAATTTTTAGTTTTAACCGAAATTCTATTTTTTAGTTAAACAAATTGGTTCCGTTACCGAGAATCTGATAATCTATTCCTTTTTAAGTCACATTTTATTTGTTGTTATCATTATGTCAAGCAACAAAAATAACAACAACAACAATAATGCTGATGAAAATCAAATCCATCTGAATTAAGGAGATTTACACAACATTAACGTAGTTCCTTCCCCTCAAAATTCACCACATCAATCTCGTGAAGGTACTCCTGCACCAGAATCTCATGCTGACGAGCAAGGACAATCTGAACATTTTGAGGGACCAGATGAAGCTTTACAAAAAATAATTGATGCACGGGTTAGCCAAACTCTTCAAGCTCTAGTTAGCCGGTTGCATGTTGCACCACCCACACCTACGCCTAATAACAATACATTTGAGAATCCACGTTCTGGCCTTGTTAATTCTGCAAATGAGGGAACCCCCAGCGAACCACGAGAAACGGATCCAGGTAATACAAATAATTCTCATTTATAAAATTTGGTACTAACTTTGCAGAAATAGCTCAAAGAACAAAACGAGCGCATCGAGCAAATCCCTGGAGTCCCCCCAATAATTAAAGGAGTAGATGTGGATAAATACTCACAACAACCTTGGAAACCAAGTGATGCTCCCCTTCCAATCCTTAAAAAGTTCAAAATGCCTGACATCGCAAAGTATGATGGCACAACGGACCCACGTGATCATGTGACGGCATTTACTACAGCTGGCAAAGGCAATGATTTAACCAAGCAGGAAATTGAGTCCGTATTGGTCAAGAAATTTGGAGAAACACTCACCAAGGGTGCACTAACCTGGTATTCTCTTTTGCCTGAAAATTCTATAAACTCTTTTGCTGAGCTTGCAGATTCTTTTATTAAGGTGTACTCAGAAGCTCAAAAGGTTGAGAAAAGAATGGAAGACATTTTCAAAATCAAACAACGGGACTCAGAATTTCTCAGAGATTTTGTTGATAGATTCCAACGGGAAAGGATGACTTTACCCCGTGTACCTGATAATTGGGCTGCAATAGTTTTTAGAAGTAACTTAAATGATAAAAGTTCAGAAGCCACGAGAAGACTTAAAGAAAGCCTTCGAGAGTTCCCTGCAACCACGTGGAATGATATTTATAACAGGTACAGTACAAAGTTGCGAATCGAAGAAGATACCGTGCCTCGATTTCAACATGAAGAAAGGAGCAATTCCAGGAGATCCGAAACCGAAAAAAGACCAAGTAAAAATAGGTACGATCCTTATATGGGTCCTGCAGGAAAAGATTCACGGTCAAAACAGGAAAATCAACGACATGATCAAAAATCAAGAAACAGGGAATCTGGTTCTTCATCAAGGTTCAGGAATGATCGAAACAGACAAGAGTCATGAGATGATGATGAAAGTTTGAAGGCAAGATTTGGTGGATATAATTTCAATGTCACTACCTCCGAGCTTGTAGTTGTTTTGAGGAGCATGGGAGATAAGGTACGGTGGCCGAAAGAGATGCGGTCAAATCCAAATAAGCGCAATCCAGATCATTGGCGCGAATTTCACAATGATCACGGGCATAAGACTTCAGAATGTAGATTCTTGCAAAGTGAAGTGGACCATCTATTGAAACAAGGGTATCTCACTGAGTTATTTAGTGAGAAAGGTAAGCAAGCCTACATGAAAAAAAGGCCAAGAACCACCAAAGCCCCTATCACCCAAGAGAACCGTGAATGTTATAAGTGTGGGAGAAGATATTTATGGAGTAACGTATACGGCTTCAAATAAAGTTTCCAAAGTATCAATCACGCACGGGAAGCGAGTGCGATAGACCTTAGAAGATGAAAGTATCACTTTTGATAATGCAGATACAGAAGGAGTGATCACCCCCACAACGATGCACTGGTAATATCTTTACTTGTACATGATACTAATGTAAAGCGAGTTTTGATTGATCCAGGGAGTTCTGCAAATATCATCCTGTTAAGGGTGCTACGAGAAATGAAAGCGGAGGATAAGATGGTTCCAAAGGTGCATACTCTATCAGGGTTCGATAATTCTAGTGTAGTAACTAAAGGAGAGGTAATTCTAAGAACTTTTGTAGAGGGTGTTGTGAAAGATACCAAATTTCAGGTCGTAGATATGGAGATGGCCTACAATATAATCATGGGGAGACCGTGGATTCATGATATGGACGCTGTCCCATCAACTCTACATCAAGTTATGAAATTCCCATCACCATGGGGGATCTGCCAAATTCGTGG
>MU674731.1:3133-13569 GCA_026770625.1 Nicotiana glauca
TTCAAAAATTCAAACTTCGGCATTTCAAGCCTAAATGAGCTACAGACCTCCAAATAACATTCCGAACACGCTCCCAACCCCAAAATCACCTAACGGAGCTAACGGGACCATCAGATTTCCATTCCGAGGTCGTCTTCACACTATTCCGAATACGGGCCATTTTTCAACTCTTAAACTCTCATTTAGGGACTAAGTGTCCCAAAACACTCCGAATCCTAATACCAAACGTCCCGGCAAACCAAAATAGCAGAAATGAACTTAGGGAAAGCAGTTTATGGGGGATCGAGACATAAATTCCAAAAAACGACCGGCCGGGTCGTTACACTAACAATACTCTCTCATTTTGATTTTCTCTGCTTACCATCGCCTTATGGTGCCCGTGTGGGGTATTGGTGAACTCTCCCATTTTATTCCTCTCATTTTGTTGTATCAGATCCAAATATCTCCATCCTCCCATTTCAACCTCTTTGCCGATTAATCAGAAGGATTTGAACAAGGTTTGGGGTAAAAATAATTTGGATTGAATTACAACTTTGGAATCTCTTGGGAAGGATCTTTGCCAAATCATTATAACTTCTGCCCCAGTTTCACTTTTGGGGGACTTTAAATTTTTTTTTATTTTGGTGTGACTGAACCACAGAGAGAGGCTGCCTACGTATCCTTTCGGAATCAAGTCAGACGTAGTTCGGGGGACTTTGTTTTTTTTATTTTGTTTTCCTATTTTGTTTTGTTTTCATTTTTCCTTTCCTTTTACACTTATCTCTTTTTTTAGTTTTTTTGTCTTTTCTTCCCTTTTTTCTTCATTTTTCATTTTATTTTCTTTGCCTTTTCTTCCTTTTTTTTTTATCTTTCTTTTTCTTCTCCTTTTTCATCATTCACGTTTTTCATTTCATTTTTTTAATAACACTTACATGTTCCAAAAAGGGTAATCAAAGAATAGTAATCGGCTCAAAGGGTTTGCAAAGGATTGATAGTATTTGTATAGTAAGAAAGGAAGCCTTCTTCATCCCAACAGGAGAACATTAATGCTATATGGAGGATCAAATAGAGTATTGAACTGCATTTGCATTGATAGTTGTTTTAGGGACATTTCCTTCGATATGTCCAAAGTACAACGCACTCTTTTGGCAGTACTCTTATTGCAATGTATGGAACTTTCCACTCTGGAACCAATTTTCCTTCAGCTATTCCAACTCTTTGTTTTATTTTCTCAAACTTATCTTCTTGGCATTTTGACTCTTGATTCATTATTTCGAAGTCTGACAGCGTTTTGGGATCTGGACATGAAGTTCGCAAGCATGTCATGTTATTGAAATCCACATTCAACAGAACTGAAAAGAGAATAAGAAAAACGACAAGATTAAGAAAAGATACATTGAACAATGAAATATTAATTTGATTTGATTTTTTTATTTTTATTTTTTTCTTTTTCAATTTTTAAAGATAGAAGGGTTTACATGGAAAAGCAAGACAATAAAGTAAAACATTCGGATCACACCTTGAGTAATTCAGACGTAGAAAGGATAGCAAGACTGGCTACCGAGACTCCCGCCTGACGAGGAACTTCAAGGATTGGTAACCGTTTCTTGGCTTTTCTTCTGTCTCAGCAATGGATGCAATGGCCTTCAGTGCCGGATCAAATTCCCCGGCTTCACAAATCATTCCGACTATGGGCCCGTTGTTTTGGGTAGGCAACAGATTGTTCATCACATTGGGAGCTTCTTCCTCCCGACAAACAATTCTTTCAGCTTCAATCAAATCTTCAACTACCCTTTTGAGGGTCCAATAGTCCTCTGTACTGTACCTAGTGTTCCAGAATGATATTCACATATAACATCGGCTCGGTGCAAGGGGGACTCGGGGTTCGGCCGATTTGGGGCCACTGGCTGCAGCAAACTTTGCCTGACTACCTTTTGGAACAAGCCAGAGTATGATTCACCAATACGGGTGGACTGATTCCTTTTAAAAGGCTCTCTCGGGCAAGGACTGTACTTGGGAACATTTGATTGGGGATTATATGGAGCTTGGTAAGGATGGGCATTTCTGGGAGGTGGAGCTCGGCTTTGTGTATAATGTTGTGGCCGCGTGCAAAGTTGCGCGTTCAACACCGTATACCAACAAAACCAACCACCTTAATAGACCCTGGCTAATTTGCTCACACAACAACCTTGTTAGTTTTGGGACATTTAACATATAGAAAATCGCACGTTGGGATGCAATGCACCTAACAGTTAAACGCTTCACCGTGTGTTTGAACGGTTTCATGTTTCATCCCGACCTTAACAAACCCCTCTTTTTTTCTAATCTGCACCTCTTTTCTTCATTTTTGTTTCTCTCTAATCAATCTAGATTTTTTTTCAATTTTGTTTTTGCCACTTTTTTATTTTTGGCACTCTTTTTTTTTTTTTTTTTTTGTCGCTCTCTTTTTTTTCTTCTTTTTTTTTCTTTTCTCTTTTTTTCAGTTTATTTTTCACTCAATTTATTTATGGCTATGATCGAATCCGATAGGGATTGCGTACGTATCATGACCCCACATGAATCAGATCTTGAGTAGTTCGGGAAGATTGGAAAATGAGTAAATAAACTAACTCTTTTTTTGGAATTTTTGAAAGAAATATTTTAAAAGAAGAAAGGAATTTTTTATTCTTTTTGATTGATTTTTGTTTATTCATTTTTGAAAGAGACTTCTAAAAATTTTTTTTCTTTTTATTGGAACTTTGGGAATTTTAATAGTAAAAAGAAAATATTTTGTTTAAAATTTCAATTGTTTTCTCTTTTTCTAAGGAAAAAAGAAAATATTTTTAGATTTTAGATGTTGCCTCTTAATTTTTCAAAGAGGGACATTTTTAAGAAAAATATTTTGAATTTTTGAGCTTTTATTCATTTACAAAAGTACTTCTAAAGACAAGCAAAAAAAAAATTTTGGATTTAAATTTTTTTTCAAAATAATTTTTTTATTGACATTTATGAAAGAATTAAAGAAATCTAAGGAGTATTTTTTGGATTTTGTTTCTGATTTTTTTTTTTTTTTTGAATTTTTTTGTTTGGCAAAATATTTCAAAAATTAATGAGACCCGTATTTTGGATTTTGATTTTTATTAATTTTTCTTTTTATTTCATGAAAGATATTAGAAAGAAGGAAACTCAAAAAACTATTTTTGAGTTTAAAAAACTTCTTTATTTTTTTTTAAAATTTCCTAAGGAAAGATTTCTAAAGAAGAAACTAAAGGAAAATATTTTTGGATTTTTAAAAATTGGGGTCGGAACCGATGAGGTTTGCCTGCGTATCTCACATCCGGTGAGAATCAGACCCGCGTAGTTCGGTCGGTTTTGATGGAACAGGGTAAACATGGCACTTAAAAAATTTTGCTCCTTTTGAAACGACTTTTCCTTTTTTCATTTTATTCAGAATTTCAGAATATTCTAAATACCTACCTCTTGTTTTTTTTTTCTTGTTTCTTTCTTTTTCTTTGTTCCTTTTTTTTATTTTCTTTCCCTATTCTAGAAGTCGGTCAACATGCAAGCTGAATCAAACAAATGCGCAAGTAGCACGTAAAATGCATCAGGATGGTTTTTCATTTCAGGTACACATGTTCTAGACAGACCCAACCCCTGTGTTGAGTCTCCTCAGTCAAATGCACATGATGCAAACAAACGTTCCTACTAGGGATCCGGCATGAGGCTTTGTTATACTAGGTTTAAAACCTGGGTTTATTGTTCTAAACATGGCTTACCCGAGCAAACAACTCGAGCCGACAGGGGGTAACCTACCGGAAATACAGAAGCTTCGCCGACTTAGCATCTTGTCCGAATCTCGTTCTAAAATGGGATAAGACTCTAGACAGAAGAGAAGCCACACGAAGTGCACCCTTCTCAATGATGTAGAAGACTCAGAGAGAGGAAGGATTTCGTAGCAGTTTATATATACAATTCACCAAATATCAAAGCGGTAATGCATTTAGCACATTTGGATGAAACATGTAGGAAAATCAGATAAAGCCAATCATAACAGCTATTCTAAGCTCGAATTCTTAAACCCTGAACCGAAGTTCTGGGTTTGTAACCCCAGCAGAGTCGCCAGAGCTGTCACACCTCATTTTTTACACACCATCCCGAAGCGTAGTATATAAGGGAGTTTTTCCACTTTAAGTGTTCAAAATGGGATTATTTATTTATCAGAGTCGCCACTTGGGGTAGTTTTATTTGGTGTCCCAAGTCACCAGTTTATTTTGAATCCCAAATCGAGGAAAATTTCGACTTTCCTTGTGAAGTCTGCGAACCAAAAATTCTAAATAAATAATTCTGTTAACCCGAGGGAAGGTGTTAGGCACCCCCGGATTTCGTGGTTCGATCACTGTCTCTTAAACTATTATAATTGGCCTATTATCTGATTTTAATACATGTTCAAACCTATGTGCATTTTAAACTATTAATTGCTTTTAATTAATTTTAAAGAAGATTGAACTTAATCTAAAATATGTGTTTGGATCGCGTAACATCAAATGCACCCGCAATCCGAAACGCATTTTATTCAACGTTTTAGGATTTGAATTTGGGTCACATAAAATGCACACTCGAGTTTAAGAAGGTAGATTATTAAAATACGGGCCTAAAGCGACTAAAGTGTTTTTAGCTTTGCGAGGGCCATGGAAATTTGCTAAATGGCACACCTCGATTTTCTAAGAATTTTAAAAATTAATTTAAGCGAGGGTCACGCATTTGTGGTTTTATTCGGAGCGGCGCGCCTCAATTCCGTTTTTAAAGGATATTCAAGCTAAAATTCTAAGGTGGGCCATAACTATTTGTGTTCTACTATGGCTCACCTTCAATTATTTGAATGGCTTGACTATTTAACATTTGATGAAGTCAAAGTTCCCTATAGTCATTTAATTAACAATCAAAAGCCTTAAATGGGCTCCCCACGTGAAGTCCAAAACCAGTGAAACTGGTGAAGAAACTAAGCGTAACTGGGCCTAAATTACAGCCCAAATCACTGTTGCAAACTCCAGTTGTTATAAGAGTTGTGCTGCAACAACACCTTCAGCATTTGCACACTATTTCTGTCATTTAAACAACCATTCGAATTGCCAATGGAATGATCAATTTTTAAGAATTCAAATAACATCAATCTACATGCTGAATTCGAACCTCATATTAACATTTTTTAACAGTCTCACGATTTCAGTCAACTAAAATAACACATGAACAGGCCAAGACATAAGCTAAAATGTTTCTGAAATCAATAGACCCAATCCCAATTCTATGCACAAATGGCTTTGGGTATGCTAAACACAAAACCAAGCCCAGTATGAGCTTGAGAGCCTAGGTACGTACAAGCTCAAAGAGAGAAGATCAGACTCAAAATCGATTCCAAACCAGTAGTAAATCTGTTTTAATTTGACATGTCAATTCTTTATAATCCCATCCTAATTACACGTTTGAGGTTAACTACAGCAACTTAGCAGCACATCATGGATCTAAAGTTACTGATATGTTTTTCCACCTATGCAAATGCAAACATGAGTATAGAATATGCAACATGACTTCCAAAGCATACAATCACACAGCTACTTATCTATTAGCCTTAGCTAGAATGACATCAATGCATTTTAAGAGTGTGAAAGACTGAAAAACAACAAGCATGTTTAGAAATCCATTATGCCACTGTTTTAGCAGTCCTTAGGCAAATACAAGCTTAGGAATCTAATTAGTTATACAATAGTTCATGAAATTGAAGGCACAAACATCATGAAGAACTAAAATTAAACAAAAATCCTGCGTTCATGCTTCAGCTCTTATTTCATCTTCAAAGGGAGAGTTACATTTGCAGAATTGAGAATAAGTACCTGGAGATTTGAAGACAAAAAGCAGAAATGGCGTATCAGCAAAGCAGTATAAAGGGTCACCAACAGAGTTAGCCCAGAAATACCCAAGGGAAAACCAGCTTTTAAACAATTTCGAACCAGCAAAATCTCAAATAATGTTCAGCAAACAAAGGACAACCAAAATTGAACCAAAATCCCTTGCAAACCAACCAAAATCAAGCCATTTTAACACTTAATTGTCCAGAAATGATTTCAGAAGTATGAGCCTAAAGATCACCAATGTTCAATGAAACAGTGTCCTCTTAGCTATTTTTAGTCTCTTGGTAGTTTTTTCTGATTTTTTCAGCTCTTGAATTTCTAGGGTCTATTCGTTCTGCCTTGAAAGGCAAGGTGAAGTGCCTTTATAGGCAAGAAAATAGGGCAAACTTCAGATTTTGATTTTGTACTTTAGCCCTTTTAAATTTTCATTTTTGCCTAGATATCCTCTAATTATTGACTTGTTACCCAAGTTAAACTACCCAAAAGTCTGAAATTTGGCTAAAATCCCTACTAGAAGCTTCTTATTTCAGTTATCAAAGATTTCCCTATCCTAAACTTCCAAAATTACCCCCCAAGTGCCCTGTTTTTACCTCCTGAAAACCTGACCCAAATCATGGGTCAATTTGACCCAAATTCAATTGGCAAGTCTCCGTCTACAGACTCTAGGCTGAATCTTTTCTTTGGAGCCCAATTTCAACGCAAGAAGTTCAACCCAAAGTGGGGGAAGGGGGAAACAAGGGGTTCAATTAGACTCTTTACAAGCCCAACTAAAAAGGCAAACCAAAACAAACTAACACTTAATCACACAAAAAAAACTAATTAATTTAAGACAAAATGCAGAAGATAGTCAGAAAAGGAAGAGGAAAATTTAAACGCACACACAACAAAAGAAAAGGATAATAAATAAATTTCGTACAGTTTCAAAAATTGGAAATTATAGACTCATCCCTAGTAAAAGAAAATCCTAGACCGGTGAAAGGACAGGGACTTCAACTTCCAGGGATTACGGGTCAGTTGGAGACTAATCGTATGTTTTTTTCACAACAAACATACGACTAGGGTCTAATTGTTCCGCAAAACTTCTAGGAAAGCTCGAATTGAAGGATTTAGGAATTTAGGGTTCTCTTTGAATCGAGATTTGAGAGGTTCTGTTGGGATTCTAAGGGAATGAATGAGGTATATGGAATGAGGAGAGGCAGGGGGTTTCAGGGTATTATTTCGATAGTGTTTAGCAGTGGCGCCGCCACCAAAGGACGGTGGAGAATAATGGCGGCGCTCTAGGGTTTGGATATTTTGCCGGTTTTCAATGAGATTTGAGGGGTGCGGGTGGTGGAATGGGTATCAGCGCAGGAGGTGAAGCTCTGGTGAGATTTTGGTCGTCATCGGAGACCTGCCGTCGCCGTGGGGCGATTTCCGGCAACGGCGGATGGTGGTGTTACTGGAGAGGGTTTGGAGACGAGGAAGGGGTAGGGGGTTTGTATGGACACTCTTATAGTAAAGAAACACCAGTTCTCGTCCGTTGGATCACAGCAAATCAAGGGCTGGGATTTACGGACCAGAAATGAGGTCGTTTTTGGTTATACTCGAGATTGGACCGGGTAAGAAATGGGTTATGGGCCGGGTAGAAGGTTGATTTGAATGGGATTGGGGTCTGGGCCTTGGTAATTGTATTGTTTTTGGCCCAAAATTGGGTCTCTTAACTAGAAGACCAACTCTTTCATTTTCTTTTCAATTTTTTTTATTCAACAATTAAAAATAAAACCTAAATCAAATCTTAAACCCAAATTATCCTACCCAATTAATTAAACTCTAATTATTAACTAACACAATAGTTAAATACCAAATTAAAGGAAAAGTAAAAAAATTCAAATCTAAAAATTAAACTAAGCAAAATAAATTAATTTTTTGTAATTTTTGTATTTTTGTAAAACCCTAATTACTAATTAATCTAAAATATGTAAAATTAAATCTTAAATGCAAATGCAATACGTATTTTTGTATTTTCCATGAATTATATAAGTTAAAAATGCACACAAAAATGCAAACCAACATAAAAATTATGCAATTAAATCCTAAAAATCAAATAATTAAAAGAAAGATCCTAATTTGTAAGAGTCCTATAGGAGTAAATCATGCAAGGCGAAAATCACGTGCTCACATGCAGTTCTTCTAAATAATATAGTCATCAAGTCTAACATTAGTTTTTGTCATGCATAAGCTAAAAGCTCCCACATTTTAAACATTTCTTGTGCCCTTTCTATCAGCATATCCTCCACATATAATAAATAATGACTATATGATTTGAAGCATTCTTAACGTAAACATATTTGTTTACACTCATTAATTTTGAAACTATTTGACAATATCATTTGGTCAAATTGCGCATGCCATTATTTGTGTGCTTTTTTTAGTCCGTAAAGTGACTTAACAAGTCGACACACCTTCTTTCTTTTTCAGGAACCACGAACCCTTTAGGTTGTTCCATATAAATTTTCTCCACCATATCTCCATTTAAGAAGGTTGTCTTTACATCCATCTGACGTATTTCAAGGCCATACTCGGCGACTAACGCTATTACCATCCGAATAGATATAATTCTCGTTATCGGTGAGTATGTGCCAAAGTAATCAAGACCTTCTCATTTTCTAAATCATTTGACAACTGATCTTATCTTATATTTTTCAATAGTACCATCAACTTTCATTTCCCTTATGAAAATCCATCCACTTAGAACGCAAAGGTTTATTTCCTGGAGGAAGATCAACTAATTCTCAAGTGTGATTACTTAATATGGATTCTATCTCATTATTGATTGCCTCTTTCCAATATTGTGCTTTTGAGGAAGACAATATTTCTTTAAACATTTGAGGCTCATTTTCTAACAAGAATGTCAGAAAATCTAGTCCAAAGGAAGTATTTATCCTTTGACGTTCACTATGTCTTGGATTTTTCTAATTCAACGTACTTTCCTTTGCTTTTTCCCGAGTTTGCTTAGATATTTCACTAGACGACTCACATTCCTTTTTATACGGATAAATATTCTTAAATAATTCAGCACTATCTGATTCGATTACCGTATTATTATGAATGTCGGGATTTTCTAATTTATGAATCGGAAAGATATGTCTTACTATTTGTTGCTGTCACGACCCAATTCCCAAACCCGATCGTGATGGCGCCTCTCGTGAAGGCAAGGCCAGCCAATAGGACAACAATGCCTTATTTAACAATTAATAACTATAAATGAACAAATAATACGACTTATTAGCATTAATAACTGATATTTATCGCTCAACACAACCCGACCGGGGTGTCACAAGTCACGAGCATCTAAGGAGTAGCAACACTACTATAGGGCCAATAATTTATATATACAAGATAAAAATCGAAATTCAAAGATGAAGTGCAGTGCCGCGAACGCTGGCGATCACCTTGCTCAACTACCTTAGTAAGGCCTTCGGTCCGCTAATAACCCGCTACCGGGTGAACAATACCTGCAACAGCACGCGAGGTGCAGGGAGTAAAGTGAGTACTTCCAACTCAGTGGTAATAAGAGTAAATAATAACTGAGCGGTAAGAAATCACGTAAAAACATGTCATCATGCTGTATAGAAGCAGAGAAAAATCCCTTCAATTGAGAAAATCAGTGAAAACTGTAAAAAAGAAATCCTTTAGAAATATCTTGACTCAGTCCAAAACTTCTTTTGAAAATATCTTTTTCCAACAGTTAAGCAAATGAATGCGAAAACACATAGTGCAAGTCAGCACAAAAGCCAGCCCTTCGGGCACAAACAAGTATGCAAAAATGAGCTCGTAAAACTCGCCCCTGAGGCAATATTCTTGTTCCTGGTCAGCCATTGTTACCTGACCCATTTACATCATACAGTGTCACTGTTACCACTATCTAAGATTTATCCTCTTTAAGAGTGATCAGACAATATCATAACAGCAGATAAACATTTTAAGAAATAACACAAACAACGAATAGTAAACAAATGTATGAATGCAATGCAATGCATATGACGGTACACTCCGGTACCCACTGTGGCGTGCAGTCTGATCCATTTAATGTCGATGGCGCTCACTGGGGGTGTGTACAGACTCTGGAAGGGCTCCTAGAGCCCAAGCGCTATAATCAAGCCATCTCGTGGCATCAACCAGGCCCTTGGCCTCAATATCAGTACAGTATCGCTGCGGCGCGCAGCCTGATCCGGCGCCCACTGGGGTGTGTACAGACTCTAGAGGGGCTCCTACAGCCCAAGCGCAATATCAGCCATGTCTTGGCTTCAAACAAGCTCTCGGCCTCAATATCAATATATCATCGCTGTGGCGTGCAGCCCGAGCCATCCATATATTTAGAAAGCACTATAACACTGCTGTGGTGCGCTGCCTGATCCATGCTTAGTCCAGAAATGCACATAAGCCACTTGGGCAATATTAACATGATGGTCCTCAGCTCAAAACGTCAATAACATATTGTTTATGTTTTCAAAACTTAGAAGTATGGCTGAGTTTGCAAAATAGTATTAAAACCTTGGACCGAGATCAAATAATATGCAAGTAATGCAAAAA
>MU674733.1:0-10898 GCA_026770625.1 Nicotiana glauca
AAGTTCTCCGTACTATGGGTATTGTGGAGACCAATGGTGTTGATTTTGCCACTTTTCGTCTATCTGGATCCGCCACGACTTGGTGGAGAGACTATTGTTTATCCAAACCAGCAGGGTCGCCATCTTTGACTTGGGACCGGTTTGCAGAGTTGTTTTTGGAAAAGTTTCTTCCAGTGACTCAGAGGGAGGCTCTTCACAGGCAGTTTGAGCGCCTCTATCAGGGCTCCATATCAGTCAGTCAGTATGAGACTCGGTTCATTGACCTAGCTCGGCATGCCATTGTTATACTTCCCACCGATAGAGAGAGGTTGAGGAGGTTTACTGATGGTTTGATTCAGTTAATTCGTCTTCAGATGGCTATGGGAGCCGGGAGTGAGATCACTTTTCAGGAGGCGGCCAATGCAGCCCGCCGGATCGAGATGGATCTATCTCAGAGAGGAGGTCATGGGTCGGATAAGAGGCCCTGTAACTCAGGCAGATTCAATGGTACCTCGTCTGGAGGTAGAGATTCTTATGGTAGAGGCCACCCTCCTAGGCCTTTTCAGTCAGCCCTTTAGGTTTCTCACGGTACTTCAGGTGGTCGTGGTTCCCAGCCGCATTACTCTGATCACTAGTTGTATAGTACACCATCAGCACCTATCAGTGCACCACCACTTCAGAGTGTCCAGGGCCATCATCCCCAGCAGCCGAGGGCATTTTCACGTATGGAGACACGAGGCATATTGCCAGGTATTGCCCTCGAGCTTCGAGTAGTTCCCAGCACCAGAATTCTCGTGCTATGATTCAGGCACCAGAAGTTCCACAGCCTGCCCAGCCAGCTAGAAGTGGTGGTAGGGGTATTAGAGGTGGAGGTAAAGATCACAGAGGTGGAGCGCAGACCGATAGCGGTAGAGGCCAGCCAGCAGCTGATCGTCCCAGAGATATTGCTCAGGGTAGTGGGACCCATCCCCGATGTTATGCACTTTCTGCCAAACCAGAGGCTGAGTCCTCAGATGCAGTTATTACAGGTATTATTCTGGTTTGTGATAGAGAGGCGCCAGTGCTATTTGACCCTGGGTCTACATATTCGTACGTGTCCTCCTATTTTGCACCGTACCTGGTTCAGCCTAGTGATCCATTAGGTGTCCCTATTTATGTGTCTACACCAGTGGGTGATTCTATTGTGGTCGATCGAGTTCATTGGTTTTGTATTGTGGTGATTGCGTGTCTTGAGACCCGTGTTGATTTATTGCTCTTAGATATGGTCGACTTTGATATTATATTAGGAATGGACTGGCTATCTCCATATCATGCTATCTTGGATTGCCATGCCAAGACTGTGACCTTAGCTCTGCCGAATTTGCCTCGTGTAGAGTGGAAAGCAATTTCTTGTCATACTACCCGCAATGTTATTTCGTATGTTAAGGCTCGGCGTATGGTCGAGAAAGGGTATTTGTCTTATCTAGCCTATGTTCGTGATTCCAGTGTCGAGGTTCCTTCTATTGATTTTGTGCCCGTGGTTCGTGAGTTTCCTGAAGTTTTCCCTTCAGACCTGCCGAGTATGCCGCCCGACAGGGATATTGATTTTTGCATTGATTTGGCTCCGGGCACTCAGCCCATTTCTATTCCATCATATCGCATGGCTCCGCCAGAGTTAAAAGAATTAAAGGAACAGTTGCAGGATTTGCTTGAAAAGGGTTTCACTAGACCAAGTATTTCGTCGTGGGGCGCGCTGGTATTATTTGTAAAGAAGAAAGATGGTTCGATGAGAATGTGCATTGATTACCGACAATTGAACAAGGTTACAATCAAAAATAAGTATCCTCTACCGCGGATTGATGATTTATTTGACCAGCTTCAGGGTGACAAGGTGTTTTCAAAGATAGACTTGAGATCGGGCTACCATCAGTTGAAGATTAGGGCATCGGATGTTCCTAAGATAGCTTTCCGCACTCGGTACGGACATTATGAATTCCTGGTCATGTCTTTTGGGTTGACAAATGCCCCAGCAGCTTTTATGGAATTGATGAATCGAGTGTTCAGGCCTTATTTAGACTTGTTTGTAATAGTCTTCATTGATGACATATTGATATACTCCCGCAGTCAGGAGGAGCATGCGCAGCATCTCAGAGTGGCTCTTCAGACTCTGAAAAATAGCCAACTATATGCAAAATTTTCAAAGTGTGAGTTTTGGCTAAGTTCAGTTGCATTCCCGGGTCATATTGTGACGGTAGCAGGTATTCGGGTTGATCTAAAGAAGATTAAGGCAGTCAAGAACTAGCCTAGACCAACATCAGCCATAGAGATTCAGAGTTTCTTGGGATTAGCAGGTTATTATCGGCGGTTCGTGGAGGGGTTTTCATCTATTGCAACCCTGATGACCAGATTGACCTAGAAAGGCGTCCAGTTCGAATGGTCAGATGAATGTGAGGCGAGCTTTCAGAAGCTCAAGACAGCCTTGACCACAACACCGATGTTGGTTTTGCCCACAGGTTCGGGACCCTATACTGTCTATTGTGATGCTTCCTATATTGGGCTTGGTGCAGTGTTGATGCAGGATGGCAAGGTTATTGCCTATGCTTCGAGGCAATTGAAGATTCATGAAAAGAACTATCCAGTACATGACCTGGAGTTGGCGGTGATTGTTCACGCATTGAAGATTTGGAGACATTATCTGTATGGTGTGGCATGTGAAGTATTCACCGATCACAAGAACCTTCAGTACCTGTTTAAACAGAAGGAGTTGAATTTGAGGCAGAGAAGGTAGGTGGAATGTTTAAAGGATTATGATATTACCATCTTATATCACCCGGGAAAAGCAAATGTGGTGGCCGATGCTTTGAGTAGGAAGTCAGTCAGTATGTTCAGTCTTGCTTATATTCCGGTCAGTCAGAGGCCGCTCACTATGGATGTCCAGGCTTTAGCCAACCGATTTATGAGATTGGATATTTCTGAGCCTAGTCAAGTGCTAGCTTGCACGGACGCTCGCTCTTCATTATTTGAGTGTATCCGCGATCGGCAGTTTGATGATCGCCATTTATGTGTCCTTAAAGACATGGTTCAGCGAGGAGGTGCCAAGCAGGTCACCTTAGATGCTGATGGAGTTTTAAGATTGCAAGGGAGAATTTGTGTGCCAGATGTTGATGGGCTTCGAGAATTGATTTTAGAAGAAGCTCACAGTTTCCGGTATTGTATTCATCCAGGCACAGCAAAGATGTATCAGGATTTGCGGCAAAATTATTGGTGGTATAGAATAAAAAAGGATAGTGTGGTATATGTAACGCGGTGTTTGAACTTTCAACAGGTTAGATATGAGCATCAGAGGCCTGGTGGTTTATTGTAGAGAATTGAGCTTCCTAAGTGGAAGTGGGAGCGGATCACTATGGATTTCATTACTGGCCTTCCGATGACTCGGAAGAAGTTTGATGATGTTTGGGTTATTGTTGATAGGCTGACCAAGTCAGCGCATTTTGTTCCTGTTGCCACAACCTATTCGTCCGAGAGGTTAGCGGGGATTTATATCAAGGAGATTGTTCGCCTTCATGGGGTGCCTATATCTATCATTTTGGATCGAGGTCCGTAGTTTACCTCGTATTTCTGGAAGGCATTTCAGAAAGAGTTAGGCACCCAAGTTCAGCTGAGTACAACATTTCATCCCCAGACGGACGGTCAGTCCGAGAGGACCATTCAGATTTTAGAGGATATGCTCTGAACCTGTGTTATTGATTTTGGAGGTTCGTGGGATCAGTTCCTGCCTTTGGCAGAGTTTGCCTATAATAACAGCTATCAATCGGGCATCCAGATGGCTCCTTATGAAGCTTTGTATGGTAGACGGTGTCGATCTCCGATTGGATGGTTCGAGCCGGGAGAGGCTCGGTTGTTGGGTACGGATTTAGTTCAGGAGGCCTTGGACAAGGTCAAGATCATTCAGGATAGGCTTCGTACAGCTCAGTCTGGGCAAAAGAGCTATGCAGATCGTAAGGTTTGAGATATAGCTTTCATGGTTTGTGAGCGGGTATTGCTTTGTGTAAAGCCTACGAAGGGCATGATGAGATTTGAGAAGAAGGCCAAACTTAGCCCTAGGTTTATTGGCCCATTTGAGATTCTTGATCGTGTGGGAAAGGTGGCTTATAAACTTGCCTTGACACCTAGCTTGTCAACTGTGCATCCAGTGTTTCATATATCTATGCTCCGGAAGTATCATGGCGATCCATCGCACGTGTTAGATTTCAGCACTGTCCAATTGGACAAGGATCTATCTTATGAGGAGGAACCGGTAGCTATTCTAGACCGGCAGGTTCGACAGTTGAGGTCGAAGAGTTTCCCTTCTGTGCGAGTTCAGTGGAGAGGTCAGCCTCCTGAGGCATTGACCTGGGAGTCCGAGTCTAACATGCGGAGTCGTTACTCTCATCTATTCCCTGACTCAGGTACTTATTTCTTTTGTCCGTTCGAGGACGAACGGTTGTTTTAGAGGTGGAGAATGTGACGACCCAAAGGGTCATCACTTGTTTTCTTAGTCATTCCGTGCTTTCGAGTCCTTGAAAACCTCACTTTTAGATGCCTCAATTTGCGTGCGCAGTTTGGGCGCGCAGCCGGAAAGTTTTTATGTTGCAATATATGAATTATGTGAAAAGTTTGAAGAATTTTTATATTAATATGATTAAAGTTTACTTTGGTCAACATTTTTGGTAAACGGACCCGGACCCGGACCCGTGATTTGACGGTCTCGGAAGGTCCGTATAAAATATGGGACTTGGGCGTATGCCCGGAATCGAATTCGGAGGTCCCAGGCCCGAGAAATGAATTTTTTCATGAAATCGTTTTCTGAAAATGTTTAAGGAAAATGAAAATGAAATTTGATCAAAAAGTAATGTTACCGGGCTCATATTTTGGTTTCGATGCCCGGTACAGGTCATATATATTGGTTAAGCGGTTCCTGTAAAGTTTTGTTGAAAACGGATGTCGTTTGACGTGTTTCGGCCTTAAATTGGAAAATTTGGAAGTTATGAAATTTTGAAAGATTTCTTGGATCTAAGGCTCAAGTCATTGATTTTGATGTTATTTTTGGCGATTTGATCGCTCGAGCAAGTTTGTATGATGTTTTTGAGTCACTGTGCATATTTGGTTTGGAGCCCCGAGGGCTTGGGTGAGTTTAGGATAGGTGTCGGGGTGCTTTAGACTTTGAAAAATCTGGTATTTTGCTGGTTTCTGGTATCTGGTACTTTGCTCTATGCGATCGCATAAGAGCCTCCGCGATCGCATAGAGTAAATCTTGGTTGCCCCATTTTGTTCTATGCGATCGCAATAGTACGCCTGCGATCACATAACTCTGCCTCGTCCTTCACTGCGATCGCAATCCTCTTCCACGCGATCGCATAGAATTAAAAACCCAACCTTCATTTTTCTTCTACGCGATCGCATTCCTTAGTATACGATCGCAATGCCCAGCAGTCCCACTCTATGCGATCGCATTGAACACCAGCCCATACTATATGTGATCGCAGTCCCTTCTACGCGATCGCATAGAGCAATTTTTCTGCCCAGTGATTTAAGTCCCCAAACAGAACAGAAACGGGATTTTCATCCCATTTCTCAACTCTCTCTTCTCCAACAGCTCTTGGGGAGATTTTCGGGCGATTCTTCATCAAACTTTCTTGGGTAAGTAATTCCTAACTCGTTATCTCCATTTTTCATCAACATCAATCAAATTCTTAGGCCTAAACATGTGAAAATAGGTAGAAAATTAGAGAATTGGGATAGATAGGGTTTTCAAAGAATTTGTGATTTAGACCTCGTTTTGGGGTCGAACATAAGAACAAATTATATATTTGAACTCGTGGGGTTATGGGTGATCGGAAAATGGTTCGAACCTCGTATTTTGACCACGTGGGCCCGGGGTCAATTTTCACTATTCCGGGCAGAATGTTATAGAAAATATATTTAGCCATTTGGATTAGTTTGTGAAGTATTATTAATGATATAAAATCAATTGTGTATATATACGATGAATTGGAGCCAAATTCGAAAGGAAAAGGCATTGCTAAGGATTGAGTTGGTCGTAAACCTTCAAGGTAAGTGTTTGATCTATCCTAGCTTGAGGGAATAGGAGTTGCGTATAATTGCTATTTGTTATGTGTTGAATCCGACGTATAGGCATGGTGACGAGTATCTATACGTTGGGGGTCGAGCATGATCGTGGGTCTTAAATGGATTAGACTTCGAAATTCTTATGTGATTCTATGAAAGAATTAATTGTTGAGCCTTGGCACCGAGTTATTGTTTCTCTTGCCTATTATATATATTGAGAACTATGTTAAAAGTGAAATGGGAGCGGGTGGTACGCCTACCACATGATATGTAATGAAAATGGGAGCAAGTGGTACGCCTACCACAAATTATATTAATTATTGTTATTGGCCATAGATGTCGGTGACATATTGTGCACTGTGTTGATAATGAAATAGGAGCGGGTGGTATGCCTACCACAAGATATTAATTGAAATGGGAGCGAGTGGTACGCCTACCACGAGATATTAATTGAAATGGGAGCGGGTGGTACGCCTGCCACAAGATATTAATTGAAATGGGAGCGGGTGGTACGCCAGCCTACCACAAGATATTAATTGAAATGGGAGCGGGTGGTACGCCTACCACAAGATATGAAATGAAATGGGATCGGGTTGCACGCCTGCAACAAGATGATTTGAACTTGAAAGTGAATTAAATTCCTTTATTCTATTTCTGCCATTATATTTTGTTGCTACCCAGAGCATGTTTCCTTCCCTAAATATTAAATGCTACTTTCTGTCATTTTTGTTGTATATATATTTTGGACTGTATAGGTTTATGTGAGTGTCTGGTTCTAGCCTTGTCACTACTTCGCCGGGATAGGCCAGACACTTACCAGCACATGGGGTCGGTTGTGCTGATTCTACACTCTGTGCTCTTTTACGCAGATATAGGTTTCGGACAGCAGCAGCAGCAGTAGTGCGAGTGTCAGTATTCCATTCAGTGAGACACCGAGGTAGCCTTGCAGGCGTCCGCAGGACCCGGCGTCTCCTCTATCTTTATTTTTAGTTTGTTATCTCATGTATTCGAGACAAAAAGTTTTATATTTCTTTCAAATGGTTGTGTTTAGTATTCTTAGAAGTTCGTGAGTATCGTGACACCAGTTCTTGGGTAGTGATTTATGTTTGGATTTCTGTATCGCATCTAGTAACATTTACTAAGTCTTCCGCTCAATTAATTTATTCCGCTGTGATCATATTATTATTGCTAAATGTTTTAAAAATAAGAGTTGTAAAAATGGAAAGATAAGTAAGAGTTGGCTTGCCTAGCTCCCACTAGTAGCCGCCATCACGACTCCCGATGGTGGGAAATCCGGGTCCTGACATTTATTTTTTCTTAAACTCCGTGCCTAGTCATACATGTTCGTAAAAATTGCAATAGGGCGCCCTTTTTAACTTGTAGCCGCTTTCTTTTTCTGTTTGCACCCGTACTCGTTTTTTTGTAAAAAAGCCTTTTAAAAAGACTATTTTGTCCTTCTTTATTAAAAGACTACTTTCTGTCCAAGTATACACTATTCCTCTACTGTTTCTGTCTCTCTCTCCCGTTATTCGCATTTTTTTATTTGTTCTTCTATAAAATCAAATGATTTTCGTTGTTGCTTTTGATTTTTCAACTGTTTGTTCCCCAATAATATTACTATTTAATCATATATACATTGCATTAACTTTCTAGGTTTTATTTTAGTATTACTTTTTACGATTTAATTTCTAGTTTTTGGTTTTGATAGTCATGTATTCATGATAAAATAGTTTCTTAGGGTTTAGTTTGATAAGTGCATTTGATAAGTGCATTAGTTTTACTTTTACAATTGTATTTTTAGGTTTTTTGAACATGTGTTTGTGTTGTTGATGAAAATTCTATAAACTCTTCAGTGATTTTTGGAGACGTCAAAATTTTTAATTATTTTAAGAGTTAAATAGATGATACTATTAAAGTAAAAAGTTTATAATACTTCAATGATACCTTAGATAGGAGCTGATGTTTTGTTTCATGTTTTGTGTTTTTTGTTATATTTTTTATGAACTTCAGCATTATTTTTGGATTTGAATTTGTGTTTTATTTTTTGTAAAAACTACAACATTTTTTTTGCTGAATGTTTTGTTTTGTAACTAGTGAACTTCAGCTTAGGAGCTGCAGTTTTTATTTTTGTAACTGACGAACTTCAGCTCTAGAGCTGAAGTTTTTGTTTTTGTAACTAGCGAACTTCAGCTCTAGAGCTGAAGTTTTTGTTTTGTAACTGTCGAACTTCAGCTCTAGAGCTGAAGTTTTTGTTTGTAACTGGCCAACTTCAAGCTTCTTAGAGTTGGAGTTTTAACTGATTCTTTTGATAATGTCTTGATGTTAATTTTTTGTATCTTTTACTTTTTTTGAACAGATGGCACCTAAGGATCCTAAAGCAGTTAAAGCACGTAAAGTAGCTAAAGCACCTAAACAAGCTATAATACCCCAAGGTCCTTATGTCCCTACTGCTCCACCTACAAAAACAAGGCAAAGATATTTTGAGTTTAGAGATTGGTTTAACTGTAAAGGTTACTAGAAGGGGAACCACGATTTGAAGAGTTTAATTGCAAGTTTATTGACTCCTACACAACGGGATAAACTTAATAATGGTACATTTCGATATATTATGGCTATGGAGAATTTCAAATGCAGCATGAAGTTGGTTCATTATTTGTGTCTTTCTCGAATATTAACGAATGATCGAGACTGCATTAGTTTCATGATTTTTGGCCATGATATTTCCTTCACCCTTGAAGACTTTCACATTATGTGCGGTTTGTGGATCACATCACATAATGTTAAAAAAAACAATTAATTGAGAGAGCAATATTCTGAAGTGCTATTTTGGTAAGTCCAAGGGTGTGACCTTGAATGATATTCGAGATTTTATGACTTGGAATGAAATTCCAAAGAATGTTGTGAATCACAATCATGTATGCGAGAGTGATGATGATGTTGTGAAGCTTATGGAAATTCTTGTTGTAGAGTCTATTTTGTTTGGGAAAAAGAATGAATTATCTGTGTTGGAGGAGTATGTAACTATTGTTGAAGATGATAAAGTTTATGCTGAATATCCTTGGGATTATGTGTTTTATGAGAAGCTCATTTACTCACTGAAACATGCATTGGACAAGCAGAACAAATTGCATTCAACTGCGTATAAAGTTGGTGGATTTCCATATCCGTTATGTGCTTGGTCCTATGAGTGCTTCCTAGATATTCGGGAGAGGTATATAAGAGAGGATGAGTACCTTGATACCCCCTCAGGTTCCCAGGATGTTACATTACGTATGTGTGGGAGAGCCTAAATATAACGAACTTTTTTATCTGTTCAATAGTCGTGATGTAAGTTATTTTTTTTATTTTTGTCTTTTATTAATATGTTGACGTATTAGTTTTTTTTCCCTCATAATAAACTTTTTTGTATTAAATAGAGATATTGCACCTTTAGGGTATTGGATATAATTCCTACAGAAGAGGAATTGAATTCAATGTCTTTAATTGGAAAATTACCATGCAACCGGATTCGTTCAAAGGTACTTAACGTGGTTCCTTCAACTGGTGAATCACCATGTGGCATGAATCGATCAAAAGAAGCAAATCAAACTCCACTTATTGGTGAATCACCACGTAGTCGGAGTCGATCAAAAGAAGCGAATTGAACTCCTATTATTGGCGAATTATCTTGTACCCAGAGTCATTCTAACCGTTCTACAACGGAGTTTGATGAGAATGAAATACTCGACACAATATGTTCTGTAAGTTTTGAGCTGAAGTTTTTTTGTTGTGTTTTTGTAAAACTACAGCCTGTTTTGAGCTAAAGTTTTGTTCTGTTTGTGATGAACTTCAGCATCATAATAGCTGAAGTTCTGTATTTGCTGAACTTCAATATTCTTTTATATCTGAATTTTAGTTGTATGTCTCTATACTAGAGAGTAACAACGGAGGTTCAAAGACATGCAGAAAAAGAAAGAAGCACGATCGTGAAAGAAGTTTTCGATAAGTTTCAATGGGATGAGTGCTCTGCTATTGTGGATGCGGTTTTTGAAAAAGTGAATAAAGCATCCTTCTTATTGTCAGAAAATAATGTCTTCTTCTTCATTATCTTTGCTTCCCACGAATTTCCAGCTGCACACCAGTAAGCATATCTTTGCCAATATTTTCTTATTTTTTCCTTATGAAAGAAGAAGGGAGTTCCTAAAAAGATCATAGTAGTAAAGTTCAGTTGGAAGCGTCTTTTAGAGCTCTATAACCAAAGGCATGCATTGGTATTCAACAGAGAATTGGCTTCAAAACTTTGGACTCATGGAAAGTGGTAACAAGATAGCAGTTATGAAACCCCAGACAAGCAACTAGGACATGACTATGGAGAATATGAAGATAGTATGTGAATGTAACGACCCGACCGGTTGTTTTGAGTACCAGCGCTCTATTCAGCAGTCAGAGGCCATGAACAGCTTCATTTCAGGTATTATGACTTTTTTGCATGGTCGGAATTTAAATTCGGGAAGATCGGAGTTAAATTTAGATGAGAATTCTCATTTGAGAAGCTTAAAGTCGAAAGAATGAACTAGGATTGGATTTTTGAGTAACCGACCTCGGAATTGGGATCCGAAGGTTCCAGCAGGTTTGTATGATGATTTCGGAATTGGGCGTATGCCCGGATTGGGTTTTGGATAACCCGGGAGCGTTTTGGCGCATAATGTGGAAGTTAGCATTTAGAAGAAATTTCATAAGTTTTGTTTGAAGTGCATATCAGTGTTATCAACGACTGTTTGGAATTCCGAGACTGTGAATAGCTCCGTATAGTGATTCTGGAGTTGGGGGCGCGATCGGAAGTGAATTTGGAG
>MU674735.1:0-11941 GCA_026770625.1 Nicotiana glauca
TTTTCCTAATTAATTCCCTTTATTTATTTTAATTTTTGGAATTCTTTACTTGGGGTAAAAATCACGTGCTCACACCTGGAAGAGCAAAGTCAATGTTATCAGAGAGACAAAAGATCTACAAAAGCGGACGATTGACGAACTCATTGGAAATCTGAATACATACGAAATGAAGAAGAATAACGATCATCAAAGAAGAGAACCCAAAAAGGAGTAGAACCTGGTTCTCAAAGTAGACAACACTAACTTAAGTGGTGATGATACTGACATGTCCTATTTGACACGGAGGTTTCAAAAAATGGTTCATAGAAATGGAGGTATTCCGTAAAAGAGCAGATCTAGCAGAACAAAAGGTTATGATCGCTGTCTCAAATGCGGGAAGACGAGATATTTCATCAAAGATTATCCTCTCCAAAGCAGGACCACTACAAGCACAACACATACAAGACGATCAAGAGGAATCCGGTCCCCGATAGGAAATTCAAGAGAAAAGATGTCGCTGATAATATTGTGAAACAAGCATTTGCCACATGGGGAGAAACCTCTAGTGAATCTAAAGGCGATGATGAACAAGGCGACACCTCCATGTTGGTCGTTGAAAGCGAAGAAGTTGAATATGCCTCCATATTTTCCCTGATGGCAAAATCTAATGAGAATGAAGATGATGATGACGATGAGGTAAACTTTCTAAACGTCTTATTCTCAAAAGAAACTAGTATATTTAGCTAATGTCTTGATTGATGCTTACCATAATCTTATTAATGATAAAAATTGCTTTAGCTGAGGAAATAGGAGAGGTAGAGTAAGAGAGAGATGATTTGCTGGTCGTAGTTGTTGATTTGAAAGAAACCATAGAGGATTTAAAGAAAGGAAAATATGTTCTAACTGAGAAAATTAAAAAGGTAGAACATGCGAGAGATGACTTGGTGGTAGTAGTTATGGATCTAAAGGAAACAGTAGAGGAGATAAAAAATGACAATAATTCTATAAAAGCTTCAATAGAAACTTGCATGAACTGTTCAAAAGGAAAGGAAGTGGCGAGTGGGGCACACCTTAAGCTTGAAAATAAACCCAAAAAGCCAAATTGAGTCTTTGTGCTGAACTTGAAAGAAATAGACAACTGTTGGAAGATCCAAGTAGGGTTAAAAATGACCTAGATAAATTTTTAAAGTGGACCTGGCCCTTTGACACAATCATTTCTACGTATAAAAGTAATGGGGGGAACATGCAGGTAATTGGGTTCGAAAAGGAAAAAGCTCGCTACAATTCACATAGTAAGTATGTTATTGTACCTGATAACTGGCTTTGCACTCACTGTGGTAACTCTGGCCATTTCAAAGATTCCTATAAAGCTAGGTTTAAGTCCCAGCAGAAAAATAAGTTGTTTGTTAAAAAAGAATCAACTGCTAAGGAACCTGGTTCTCTCACAAAGAAATATGTGATGCATGTTTGGATAAAAAAAATTTTAATTCGCCCATTTTCTTGATGTTCGACCAAAAAATATATATATATTTAACTGTTATTGCCTCATATTTTTGTACTTTAATCGTATTTTGAGTATTAACTATATTATTTTATGCTTAATATTATTTTTAACTATGTAGAAATAAATAAGTGTGAAGATAAAGAGATTTGGAGCAAACTGAATAAAACATGGAAGGAAAAAAAGATAAACTAATAGAGGAAGAAGACAAACGGGGGACACCCTTTGGTGTTTGACCCCCAAGTGGAGACAAAAATATACAATGAAAAGGAATTGAAAATATACAAGGAAAACGAAGTGAGGTAAGAAGCCAGCAATTGAATGAACGCCTGAGTTAAGCGTGAAAACTCACTGGATTCAGCGCTAGGGCTAGCGCCTAGTGCTACCCTGGGCGCTGGTGACAGAAAATTATCCTAGTTCATGCGGGACAAAGTTATGTCAATCCTACACACTCCCAACTCATATAAAAAGGGGTCCTAAGCATGTTTTGGAAAGGTAGGGGGGAAGTTGTTTAGAGTAACTTTTGACGAAGGGAGAGCACAGAGCTGTCGTGGAGGCCGGGTTTCATCTTTTCTTCTACCAAACACAGTAATTTTAATGTTTCTTTATATGAATTGTTGTTTGGTGTAACGACCTAACCGGTCGTTTTGAGCTTTTGCACTTTGAACGTCGTTTCTCGGGCACAACTTGCCCCGTGTAATGTATTATGACTGATGTAGATCATTGGTTTTGGTTTCAGGAAAATTTGGAAAAAGAACAGATTCAGTTGAAAGCTTTGAATTTGAAAGATTTGACCAAGGGTTGACCTATTTGTATATGAGCTCGGATTAAAAGTTTTATGATTTGGCTAGCTCCGTTAGGTGATTTATGACTTAGAAGCGCGATCGGAATGCAATTTGGAAGTCCGTGGACGGATTTGGATTGAAATGGCAAAGTTTGTATTTTGGCGAATTCCTGTTGATAGGTGAGATTTTGGTCTGAGGGTCGAAATGAAATTTCGAGAGTTGTTGTAGCTTCGTTATGTGATTTGGGACGTGTGTGCAAAATTTTAGTCATTCGGAGGTGTTTTGGTTGGATTTTTGTTCAAATGCGTATTTCGGAAGTTTTAGAAGAACTTAGGCTTGAATTTGATGTGGATTGATGGTTTTGGTGTTGTTTGATGTGTTTTGAGGATTAGAACAAGTTTGAGTGATGTTTTAGGATGTGTTGGTGCTTTTGATTGAGGTCCCGGTGTCAGGTGTGTTTCGGATGGTCAAACGGACCAATTTTGGCACTTGGGAATTGCAGTTTTCAACCATTATGTAGCAGAACAATTTGGTCATTTCGATCACGGGGGTGATGTTGTGTTCATATAGAAGTAGTCTGTGAGGCAGGAATTTTAGTCAATGCATTCGCGTTCAGGGGTTGCGATCGCAAAGGGTCATCAGGTAAAGCTTCGCGATCGCATTGGTCCATATGTGTTCGCATAGGAGGAATTGAGGGTCAGGCCATTTCCACTTCGCGTTCGCGACTAGTGGCCCGCGTTCGCATAGCTTAGAGGAAATACATCATCGCGTTCGCAGGGGTATTTATGCGTTCGCATAGGGTAAAAATGTTGAGCTGGAATTTTTTTCATCGTGATTGCGATCCTGGGACTGCGATCGCATAGAAGAAAAATACCCATGGGCAGAATGTTTTTAAATCAACTTGTTCGCGAAGGTGTGTCTATTTTCACCCATGGCTGCTCATTTTTGGAGATTTTTGGAGGAAATGAAAAAGGGATTCAAGGGGAAATGACTAGAGGTAAGAATCTTGGTCTTAAAACTCAATTATATTGTGAAATACATCTAGAAATTCATGAAAATTAAGCCTAAAATTGATAAACTAGGGCTTAAGATTTTGGAAATTTGATTTAGGGATTTAAAACACCATTTGAGGTCGGATTTGAGAACTTTTGGTATGTATGAACTCGTGAGGTGATAAGGAACCTATTGATGTGAAAATTTTTGAGTTTCGAGAAGTGAGCCTGGGGCTCGGGTTTTGGTAATTTCGAGATTTGTGCCCGTTATTGATTGTTTTTGCTTGGGCTTTGTTCCCTTAATATATTGTGATGTATTCGCTCTGATTTTGGATAGATTCGATGTGCGTGGAGGCCGATTTGAGGGGCAAATGTGTCGCGAGCTGGAGATTTCGCTGGTTCGAGGTGAGTAATGACTATAAATTATATTTTGAGGTTTGAAATCCAGAATTTGCACATAATAGTGCTATATTGAGGTGACTTGCACGTCGGATAGCGAGCGTGGGGTATAGTACCATTGGGGAATGTGACTTGGTCTGTCCCGATTGATGAATTTACTGCGTGTTTGACTGAAATTTACTTGTTATTATCATAAGTTGGGCTGATTGCCATATTTGGATTTCGTGCCAGCTATTTGAACCCTTCGAGATGGTTGTTGATAATTCCTCACTGTTTTAATTATATATTTGAACTCAGTAACGTATTTTCCATTATTTTAAAACTCAGCCAATTTTATTATGCCTTAAATGCTTGAAATGATATTACCAAAAACTATTTTAGGCTGAGCATCATGTTTTACTGTTGCCCGAGTGCCTTGTTGATCTTTGACTAGGTAAGGCTGAGGACCTGTATTGTGAGGATACATTTGGATCGGGCTGCACGCCGCAACAATGTTATATTGATATTGACATGAGGTCGAAGGCCTAGATTGTTGCCACGAGATGGCTTGATATTGCACTTGGTTCGTAAGGAGCCCCTCTCGGAGTCTGTACACCCCCACTAAGCACCGTCGATGATAAATGGATCGGGCTGTGTGCTGCAATGATATGTGGAGTGGACTGCACGTCGCAGCGATACCAGTACTATTTGATATGTTTGCATTATCTTATTTGTCTGCTATTATCTGTTGTTTTGTGCTACTTCTTGCAATATAGACCTGATACTCTGACATTCCTTGATAATTGAGTGTTGTGCCTGCGGGGCAGAAATTTTGTGCTTATCTGCACTATTTGTTTTGCTTTTGTTTGCGTAATCGCTGAAAAAGGACATTTCAAAAGAGGCTTAAACTGAGTTAAGATGTTTTTCTAAAGATTTCATAGCTTCACTGTTTTCTAAAAAGGGTTTACACTGCTTCTATATAGCATGATGATTTGCCATACGTGAATTCTTACCGCTCAGTTGTTATTTACCTTTATTACTCACTGAGTTGGAGTACTCACTTTACTCCCTGCACTTCGTGTGCAGATGCAGGTATCTATTCACCCGGTAACGGGTTTTTGCCAATCACAGGCAGAGTTATATGAGTTAAGGAGGTGACTGTCGGCGTTCGCAGCACCATTTTCCTCTCTTTTGTTCATTACTCCATTTTATATACTTTAGACGTTGTCATGGATTTACATTCTGATAGATACTCGTGAGTTGTGACACCCCGATTAGGACTGTGTTGGGTTGTATTTCCGTTAATTAATATTTTAAGTCATATTTAAGATGTTTATTTATTTTTAACTATTTTTGAAAAGACGAATTGGGTTTAGTTGGCTGGCCTTGTCTCCACGAAAGGCGCCATCACGATCGGGTCTGATTTTGGGTCGTGACATTTAGCTACCATGTCTGTATGCAGCTAAATTTCATGTTATGGGGTTTTGATTCTTTCATGAATATTATTATTTGAATATTGATTTTGATTTCACGATTTATCATATTGGTTTATTTATTCAATTATACGCTTAATTATTTTTTTGCTTTATCACCAATTAAATACTATCTACGAATCTAAAGTTGAAATCAAAAGTGGGAACTTTAGATTGCACATAAGATTGAGTAGAGCAAGTTCTTGAACCCGAACATCGAGGGATGGATTTGCAGTTAGAATAGACATATGTTAATTGCCTTGTTTGGTTATTATATGGGAATTATAAATGCATTCTTTTTTATTATAACTCTATTGACATATAGGTGTTGGGTTAGCTTGAATAGGCGAGTAGTAGATCAACAGATTCTTATGAGCAATATTAACCGCGTCAACCAATAAATCAGATAAATTAATTAGTCAATTCACTTGAAAAATACAATGGTATTGTTAGATAGCTAATGACCCTAGATCGTTTTCATTAAATTGATATCATAAAAATCTGTTTTTCCCTTGTTTAGAGTTTGCTATTTATTTTAATTAGTTTAAAGTTAAATACTTCTAGGTTTAATTCTTGTTTAGATAATTAGGATAATCTAATTTAGTTAATAGTTGATAATAAGTCCTCATGGGTTCAACATTTGACTTTTAGTCACTTTATTACTTGGCGACCGCATATACTTGCGTGTGCACTTGGACCCAACAAGTTTTTGGCAATGTTGTCATGGACTTTGAAATTAGTTAATTTCAAGATTAGACTTTTGAGTATATCTTTACAATTTTTTTTCTTTTGTAAATATTTTTATTTTTATAACTATTTGATTCTCTTAGTATGTTTCTAGTTCTCTCAGCATGACATCCGGGGATAAAATATTTGGAGGTAAGGCTATTGATGGATACACTTGGTTGATGAAAGACTTTTATGGCTTGTATTTTTGGTCTTGTCATAGCCTGGCCTCTCATAAGTCTGAATTTGAATATGGGAGTACGGGTTGTTATAGGGACGAATATTCTCCATTAAGGGAATATGTGAAACGACGTTGTCTTCTAACAACATTGGTGAATGATTGGTCTAAGGTGAGAGTGTTTTTGCTTGGCTACGCATAACTTGGATGAGAATTCAGTGAAAAGGTTGATGTGTGTAACACCCAATAATTTAATGATGAGTTGTGTGAGGGTGAAAATAAATCTTCTAGACCAAATTGAGGTGCCAAAACAAGGATACCAATCATTAGACCATGTTTTTCTTGAGGATGCCAACGTTCATAAGAGTGCTATAGAGTCATATTTGAGAGTAGATAACATTATTTTGGGAGACTTGGGTGTGTGTATATGTGAGGATGTAAAGAGTAGTACAATTCATGAGTTAGAGCGCATTAGACATCATTCCAATCAATTTTTCACATTATGTTTAGATAGTAAGATAGTAATTGAGTCATTTGAGTTATGGGGGAGTCAAAGAGTGAGGACGAGAGTGCTTATATTCTTGAGTTTATTGTGCCAAAAAATAAAACTTACATTCCTCATCTAAAGACTGAGAAGTATAGAAAGAAAATTTATTACTTGATATGGTAATCATTGTAACCCCACAAAAAGAGTATAGCAGAAAATTTGAAGCCAAATTAGGGGCTCAATTTATAAGTTCGAGATGAAGGAAAAAAGTGGTTCATGTCGTGCTGTGACATTAAATTAGGCGCCTTTGCTGCTTTCTTTTATTTTTATTTATTTTATTTTCTTATTATTTTTTAGTGTTATTTTATTTTGTAAGATTATGAGAATACGAATAAAAGCCACTTGAAGTGTCCAAAAGCGAGTCAGATGGTTGGACCTAGTGTGAAGTACCGCACAAATGACCATTCGTGGGAGAAGTTTGAGTACTCCTGAGCTGATATTACTTCAGACTTTGGCCTTTCAGGGGGTTTCTTGTCCACCCTTATTATTTTTGCGTTATTTATCCATTGAGGACACTACACTCTTTTAAGTGTGGGGTGTAAGATTCTCTGTGGTTTGTATAGTATTATATTAGTTTATAATTAGTTTGTTATCTTTTAATTGTTAGCTAGCTTCTTATTTTTATATGCGTAGTTTGTATAATTAATGGTTTAGTATAGTAGTAGTAGTAGTTTTAGTAGCATTATAAAAAAAATTAAAGCAATCAAAAAAATTGAAAAATTAAAAAAATAATTGAACGTTTACCGACGATGGATCTCTTAGACAGTTTTCTTGAGGAATTAAAGTCTAACAAAAAATACAAAATAAAAAGAATTGAAATAGAAAAAGTCCAAAAATATGTTTTTAGTTTTTTTAGGTATAATCCCCGATGACTTTTCTTTGTGACTCGATTCTTTTCCACGAGATGCAGTTTCAACCGGGTAGTTTTTTCTTCTTTTATAGTAGATTAGGAATTCAGGGAATAAAATGAGTAGGAATGATGAACCTAAGCACCTTTGACTTGTTTGATAGTAGCATATTTATGTTTTGGCATGTCTAGA
The DNA here is from genome assembly GCA_026770625.1 of Nicotiana glauca. Taxonomy (NCBI): domain Eukaryota; kingdom Viridiplantae; phylum Streptophyta; class Magnoliopsida; order Solanales; family Solanaceae; genus Nicotiana; species Nicotiana glauca. The sequence goes on from MU674735.1 coordinate 7,599, forward strand.
ATCTTCCCTATGTGTTGAAGTTGTTCATGATGTCGTGTTCAATTGGATTACATATGTTGTGATGCCTATGTCTCACTTTCTTAATTTATGTTCACTTTGTGCTTAATATCTCGTGGCTTTGGCATTAGTTTGAGAGTCGGATTGGAACTATAACGACCCGGCCGGTCTTTTTTGGAATTTATGCCCCGATCTTCTATTAACTGCTTTCCCAAATTGTCGATGCCCCCTTTTTCTCTAAGGTGAAATAGGGTTTACGAAATTTGGGAGGACAACCCTATTTGTTTTTGGAATTTGGGGTTTTTGAGATTTAGAAGAGTCGCCACCTAATGATTAAGTGCATTAGGACACTTAGAAATTAAAAGAAAAGAAGAACTAGAGAATGGGTAAGTGCTTGAAATTATCTCGGGGGGAAGGTGTTAGGCACCCCCCAAGATCCACCTGTGTGGTTCCCGGCCATGCTATAATTGTGACTTTAAATACAACAAGTGAACAAGCAGACACATATTGATTGAAAAAGTTTAAAGGCATGCTGAAATTTGGGAATAGGCGATTTCCTATACAAGTGCAGGAAAAGGGGGGGGAGTCAAATAATTGGTACACATAACCAAACAAAGGAATAAAGGGCGCGGAAGTTTAGAGACCAAACAATGCTGGAAATTAAATAACTGAAAGAGTGATTGAAGTAAAAGATAAAGTATTTTTTTTAAAGAGAACTGAAATTAACAATTCTTAAAACAGTTCTGAAAAGAGAAGAAAGTAAACAAATAAAGAGGGAGGGGGTCCTAGGTTTATGAATAACATGGATCACCCCGCACAACACCCGGTAACCATTTATACACGTGGTGTTATCGCGTGATCATCATATCCATATCTACCCTTCCCACCCCATTAAGGTATTAAAGTGCATAGTGGTATTGTTACTCATTGCATGCTATTACCTGCCTCAATCCTATCAGTCTCTGAGGCAGTGAAACTAATAATTCTAAAGGGAGGGGAGTTGAGGCTTTTCATAGTTTCAAAAGGACAAACAGTCTAGGCGATAAACAAAACACATAATAAAATAGGGGAGAAACAAACAACAGTTAAGGCTCAAACAGGCCTCCTCACTCAAAGGCAAATATGTAGCATGGCTTCAAATACTGATTATGGTCTGAATTAAATTTAAAAGCATTAGGACAGGCCAATTTATCACATATTTCTCAGATGAAGAGTCCAAATTAACCTTATTTGGATGTGTTTATCAAGAATTGACACAATTGATTAATTACCTAATGGTTTGCCTAAGTGAGACCTATAGGCATGATGTCTAATAGAGCATATTGATTTTAAGGAAAGGGTTGCTGGTTCTAGAAAGATCTGCAGATTATAAAAGACCTTATGACTGGTTTTAGACGTATAGATGAAATAGACGAGGCTGATTCGATTGATAATTCATATAGGCAAGTTGTCTAAGCGTTATCGATTACATATATACAAGAGTCCTATACGCATGGTATCTAGAATGAAGTTGATTATTAGACTTATGATTATATGCCTAATGACATGCATATGCAGAAGTACAGAAAACCTAAGATCATGATTTCTATATGCAGCGAATGCAAAAGTACATGAGCTTAAAGGCAAAATTTCTAAGATGCAAAGTGCAGAATTTATAAATAACCTATAGACATATTTTCTAGGATGCAAAGTGCAAATTTGTGGATAACCTATAGGCATAATTTCTACGATGCAAAGTGCAAAATTTGTAGATAACCTATAGGCATAATTTCTAGGATGCAAAGTACAGAATTTACAAATAACCTATAGGCATGATTTTCTACCCCTTTCATACATTCATCCCATCCCTTTTTCCACTAATACCCCAGTAGTCATTACAAATTATTACAGTTTGGAATGAATCAAAAAAGAAGAAAAATAATGAAATTACATCAGAAGTTCCAGCAACATCCAAACAGCCTAATACAGACTCAAAGTCCAACAATATGAGAGAAACCTACTTCCAAGATTAGATTTCCACAAGAACTTCCCATGTCTAGGGTGTGTCAGCGTTCTCAAGAGCCTCAAAGGGACTCAGGGCAATACTTACACCCCAAAACATTTCAGAATTAAAAAGCATAGTGCAGTGTGGAAAGGCCAACTCTCAGATGTCCAAGTTCAGAGGGAACTCAAGGTCCTAAAGAAGGGCTCATTGGAGAGGGGCAGAACTTAAGATTCTAGGAATAGGTGTGAATGCACAAAAGGGAAAAGGATCAGGGAGAGATAAGGCAAGCTAGTGGTCATGCCCAGCATTTGGGACACTGGCACACCCTTGACCAGTCTGCTAGTCAAGCATTGAAGGGAATAAGGGTAGGGGATTCATAACAGAAATAGGAGCAAAGAAAGGAGATATGAAGCACAAATTACAGCATATAAGCAATAAAGTAAACAAGAAGCCTGAAGCTGTAAAGTAAACACATACGGATGAAGCAGAAAACTAAATGAAAAACATACCAGTTTCAAAGGAAAACAAGTAAGAATGCAGTAGTCTTGAGAGAGCCAAGTTGGAAACAAAGTGATTCCAAAAGATCTCAAGCAAAGCAGAGTGTTGATTTCAAAACAGTAGTGCAAGAAAGTATGGAATTGGAAGTGCTTTTTTTTGTGTGAATCTCAGTGTCTTTGTAAAGAGGAAAGACATGTCTTTATATAGTTTTGAAAACAAGCAATACATAGGCAACACAAACATGGAAATAGCAATCAATTAGTGTCAATTAAGACAATTGGACTCCTTTAATTAAGGAGTCTAGTTCAAACAATTAGTCAAGGCAGAATAAGGAAAAGAAATCAGTTCAGTAAGGCTGATTAGGGCAAAGAAACCACATAATGTATAAACAAGGCCAAATACATAGTGGATATTTGAGGAAAGTTAGAATAACAGTGTATTTATACAAAAAAAATAGGGCATCATTTCGAAAATCAACCAAGAGGATCCCAGATCCAATTGTTATCACAGGGAATCCAAAGTAACTAAGGAAAGAGTCACATAAATATAGAAATAATTTAAAAATTGGTACAGAATTACAGAAGGAATACTCAAGATCATGTATTTAAGGAAAATATCCACAAGCATAGGATTTTTAGACAAAAAGACCAAGTGAGCAGCCAGTTGGGTAACGGAGGTTCAATCGAAAAAATTAGTGACAAATCATCAGCCTTATTAAAGGGATTTCAGAATCAATCACTTGGTTGGTGAAAACCATTAGAAACAAGAATTTTCTCATATATAAATCACATAGATCAAACAAAAGAGAGAGTCTAACATTGAAAGTTTCAGAGTCAAAAGCAAAGGGATTCAAGTCACAAGCAAAGTGATTCAAGTACGATTACAAACTCATAGTAAGTCAGAAATCCTAGGATCCCAAATTGGAACCCTAATACCCCTTTGCTAAAGAAACCCCCAAAACCTAGGGTTTCGAATAGGCTCAAACAATGGAGATGAGCAAACACGTTATTGAAAAGAGGCTTAGAAGTCTCTTTCAAAGACTTTTGAGAGACAAACATGTACAATCAAGTTCAGAAGAAAGAGAGGATACGCATTTTTAAACAACAGTAGATAAAAATATGCTTAGTAGGAACATGTACAGAACTTAGCAAAGGCAGCAAAATCAAAGAACTCAACCATAAACACGTATAATAGAGTAACAACACAAATCAATATGTGAGCATGAGAGTGACGACAAAGAACGGAAAAATCTTGCATAACAAAAAGAATCAAGAGAGCAAACTCAAGCATAATACGAAACAAACGTACGAGCATAAAGCACACATAAAGAAAGAATAGGAAGAATCAGGATATTTGAAGAAATACTTTTTCAGAAACCCTAAAATTGAAATTGAACGATTTCAAAACGGAAATTTGGGAAAACCCTTTAAAAAGTCAAGTAAAGATAAGGCATGGCACAAATCTAAGAATAATAAGTAAGTATAGAACCTCAGATGGCCTAGAGTTGCAGATAAAACCCTAGAATGAGAAAGGTCTTGAGGAAAGTCGGATCTTGAGTCGAAAAGACTCATATTGCTTGAACATGCCAGAATAATGGCCGGAGAGGCCGGAGATCTACATATGTGAGACAGATCTAAGGAGAACCATTGAATTTGAGCCTCTAAACTTCAAGTAGTTTAGGTTTAGTGGTGAGAGAGGGTAAGTATAGGCCACCCATAGCCTGAGACGCCATGGATTCCGGCGGTATCATGGTAGAATAAGGTGGGAATCGATTAGGGTTTCGGAGTATGCTAGAGAGAGTTTGAGAGATGGGGAGTTAAAAGGCAGCGTATCTGATAAAATAAATTAGGTTGGGGGGGGGGGG